>JAUKNM010000143.1:177500-390012 GCA_030765045.1 Tenodera sinensis
GCGTTCGAATGGTGTGCTAATTTCATTTTGCTTCTTACGTTTAGCGTTCCTGTTGTCCAAAATGTATTAATCAGGTATCTAAGAGTTTCTGTACCTAGAAAATATTCATCCAGTTGTCTACATGATTCGGGTTTTACATATGCGTCGTACGTAAAAATTCTTTGTTAAAACGTGATTTTTTCTGTAAGCATTTGAATGGATCAATAAGAATAATCTAATGGCACACTAAACAGATACCTTGAATGAACTTTCACTTTTGAAATGCGGAATGAACACACTCCAATCTTTACAGCTGGAACTAAATAAACAACTGACAATGTATAACATAGGTGACAAACGTAGCCTTGAGCGGGTCATTCAGTGCTGGTACGCTGCCGGAAATGCCAAGATCACCGTAGTGAGAACAAACTGCGCGTATACTCGGCTATAAACGGAATGCATGGTAGCTTGGGAACAGTTCTGTGTTTACGAGCGCAGATCCGGAACATTTTCAGTGAAGCGCACCCTTTTCCCGTCACATCAGCTTCAATACCACTTTCACTGCTACCATGCGTTTTTTCGACATACCATTAAGAATAAAGGCTGGTTCACAATAACGAGGTTAAAATACGCGTATTTCACTGTGAGAGTTTGCAGTTATGGAGGCGTTATGGAGACATGGCACGGGAGTGTATTAGAAAGGTGATTTCACAATAGGAATTGGAAATATAAATGACGTGGTTTTAGTTAATCTGCCTTATATTGACTGAATGGCAAGCAGGCGAAAAAAGAATACCATGGCATTGGTATTGTCAACGATTCGCGTACGCTTTTGTGTTCGAGGTATTATTACAAATAATACCCACTCATGTCTTTGCTTTTCGTGTTCTTCCCGTTCCTGGTTTTCTGTGAATTAGCCTTAAGCCTCTCCTAAATATCTAGAAGCTGTGTACAGGCCGGAAAAAAGTTGTGTAACATTTACAAGACTTTCTCTGTTCGAGCTGTAAAATCTTATATGCTTAAATCGGCGTGAGCTAAGTTGGTTTCTATCTTTAACCTTATTATATACCTGCTCACCGGCTTGTTTCAGGGACGCAAGAAATAAAAAATGAAACCCCTGTCATTTAGTTTAGTTCATAGAGCATATCTATTTCAATAACTCAAACTTACGTATTTAAATCAAAATCATTAGCACTGTTTAAAAATAATGAAGTGTTTTCTAATTGCAGGCGATTTGGAACGGATAATTTTCTTCAAGTGTTCTACTTAAGTATAAATGCCGTATGGTATTTATAGACACATGATATTGTTTTAAACCCCCTGTTTTACGGCTCAGGGACCTCCAAACGTGTAGTGAAATAACAGTAGGTATCTTACTCTATGTACTCTAAATTTCGTAGGGAGTAGAGAAAGAAAAAGTGGATGTGTAACACGAGAATAAAATTTTTCTTATCTAATTCACCAAATGAAATATTTGGAAATAGGTTGTGTTGAAGGGCTAATTAGAAGCTTATATTGAAGAAGAATGTTGTGAAATTGCATAAGCTTTTTCAAAATACGCAGTAGTCGATCTGTATTGAGGACACAGGGACATGGAAAATCTCTTGGAGCTCTTGAAAGCTAATTCGAGTGTGAAGCTGAAGCCTAGCCAGTATACACCTCAAGCCCATGCAAATACTGAGGGGTCGAGCATTAGAATGAGTGGAACTCCATGGAGCAAAAGTCTATCATAGTCATTGTTTGAAGCAGCACTTCGGTAATCCCATATGGGACGGCCCAGAATCAATGTAACGTCCCTTACCAGCAGCTCCTTGTTCGAGCACTTACACTACAGCTCTCTGTAACAATCTGCCCGCACTTGCAAGGGACAAAAAGCGGCCATTGAAGGTGTCTGGAATCGATTCGAGTACTCCGTAACACTATACCGAATCGATATGACGTCCTCGCCACATGATGGAGTACATAACACCAGACAAGAGTACACCCTGGATGACGTCAATCCTGGAGCTACTGCAAACTGGGTCAACAACGTCTTGAAGCTAAACGTCTGCTGCCTCTCCAACTCTCGCTTTCAGCGAGATCCCTGCCGAGGATGTAACACTTCATACAAATATATTACATATAGCTCTTGAGTTGAAGCCTATCTGCACTATAAATGAAGACGTTTTATGTGTTTTGGGAAAACAGCAAGTGTACCATTCTCGAGAATCACTTTTCGAGTAGTGGTGGTTCGAATCAGTTCATTCGTTTAAACTACTACTCTAATTCACATTCATTATTATGAGAACATTCAATTTAGATAGCTGCTTCGTAGGTATGGTATTAAAAGTCTGACGGAACTGATGAACTAGCAATTCACGTCACATCTACGGCAACCATCCGCCCGAAAATTTTCGGGCCAGTCTCGCATTTTGAGAAATATTTAGTTGTTTCTTTAATACATAACAATTTGTTATCCGTGCTGCCATCTAAGTTATAAGACTAACCAGCAGGATTTATGCCGAAAATCAATGTTTCGGCATTCTATGGTGTGAATTATCACGTGGTCGCTTCTTTCGCTTACCGTTTATAGCTCAAGACATTGGCCGTTGGGAACTTATCCGTGTAATAAACGAATGGATGTATTTGTAAGATAATGAACAATATCATTCTTCTGTATGCTTCATTCTCCACTCTTTCAACAAACTACACAAAGGTACCCCTCCCGTTTGGTCTGGGTGGCTCAGTTGTTTAGACGCTGGCCTACTGATCCCAAGGTCGTGGGTTCAAATCCGGCCCAGACCGATGTTTTTAAGTGTGCTTAAAAACGGCATCTCCATGTCAGTAGATTTACTGGCATGTAAAATAACTCCTGGGAGACAAAATTCCGGCACACCGGTGACGCTGATGTGATCCTGGTAATTGACAGTGTCGTTAAACAACAACAACCTTTCCGCGTTTAATTAACGGCAACAATAATCAATCAAAATGGTCAGACAGGGAACTAAGACAAAATATTCGGCAGTCAACTATAGCTGTTTTACATACTGGTTCTAGCGACAGCAATAAAGAGCAATAATTCAAGTGACAAAACAATTTGTGAACGCAAAGATTAGTAAGAAGGGTATAATATTTGAACTGTCGGTTCATTAAAAGTGAATTGTTATTCACAGCTCATAGAGAAGCGTTCATTTTTGATGATTCATTCCGAAATGCCAGCCACTGCTTCCACAGTTCTTTGGAACATTACTGGAGGAAAGTTCGGACATAAAAAGTAATACTCGACCAAAGGAGATCAAGCATCGAAGGTAAATTTTGAGTGCAGACAATAGCGTTACCATCACAATTATTAAATAAGGATAGCACTCTGGAGCACGGCGTTTATCACTGAAATGTCTTCCTTCCTCTAGCGGGAGTACCAACTTCACCTGCCATTGTTACTTCAAATTAGAAAATCTCACTTTCATCTCATTTACAAACCAGTCGCAGCAAACATGCGTTGCTTCTTAATCTTAATATTTGCGAATTTCTTAATTTTATTCCCTAAGAGCAAACCTTAGGCCAACCGAAAAAAGAAACATAATTTTGCGAAGTAAGAGTTAAGGCAGTTTACGGAGAAAAAAAAATTGCTGTTTTCATCTGGAGGGATTGGTAAAGTTTTCATTACATTACTGTACATGGACATAATAAGACTGTATTTATGCTAAAAATAAACACGGCTGCTAGCGCACATATACATGTGCAATAACACAATATTCCCTACATAGATAAACAACACAACTGCTTTTCAACAGCTGGAATCACAATGAGCCTTGCATAGCAAGCCTGCCACGACTACACTGAGTTAAATTGTGTATGTTATATTCCCATTGACCCTTTACAAAAGTCAAGTTAGCACTGAACACCCGATTTGTATTTCACTTAAGATATCTGAAATGTGCAGGCTTTTATACGGCCAAATTCTTTAATATGTTCTCTCTAGTTTAAAAATATGCATTAAGGATGCACTAAATTTAACTTTAAGCTTATACTTTTTTGGTGCTTATTAAGCACATTCTTCTTAAGACAATGGACAAAAGACAAATTTCTCAGGTTGAGTTTTCATTGCTCCTCAAACTCGGGAAATCGAATAGGATCCTAAGTTCGAGCAAAAACT
The DNA here is from genome assembly GCA_030765045.1 of Tenodera sinensis. Classification (NCBI taxonomy): domain Eukaryota; kingdom Metazoa; phylum Arthropoda; class Insecta; order Mantodea; family Mantidae; genus Tenodera; species Tenodera sinensis. Next base: position 181,615 of record JAUKNM010000143.1, read on the forward strand.
TGTCGAAACAGAAACAGCCACTCTGATGTGCGTTCAAGGTATGTTTGAAATTCCTGGGAAATTAAAGAGTAGAAAGGTTTCACTAGCAAATATCCCGAATGGAAGGATGATATGCAGCAAAAAAGGTATTCTATCATGCTTGATGACTACTGTTGGTTTCCTGTCTATTGAGTGTTGTTGGCCCAACCACAAAAGAAAGTCTTCCAGAAAAACAACCTAAAAGTTTTAAACTTATTTTTTAAAGTTATTTGCTTGTAGTGTTCGTTTTAGTTTTAGTTTTTTTAAATTATTAGACACTTGCAGTAATCAGCAGATCTTTTTCAATAAAATGGGTAATTTTGAACGCTGAGTGTAGTAAGATTTTGACTCTGGAACTACAGCTATGAAAAACTTAATATTTTTAACGAAAATATTTAATATGGTTGCCAAAGGAAGCGTTACGTGATACAGAATTTTTTACTTCAAATTCGCATTTAGGAGAACAGAATTAGTAACAGTTGAATGTTTTCATTTCATGGCATGAAAAGGTTTACAATTTTGTTGAGCAGTGTTATTAGTTCCTGGTAAAATGAGGCATTCATACCAGAAAATATCATTCACAGAAAAAACTGTTAAAGTGAAAACGAAGGAAAAAAGCTCACACATATTCACAGAGAAATCAGCACATGCCTGGACAGCTTGCCATGTTTAGCAGTATTACCAATTTGTTTACCAAATTTCTCATAAGGTTTACCTAAAATATATGTCTATTCCAAAGAATGTAGGTAAGAGTTATTTATTTTCCTTTGTGAAGTGGTATAAGACCATTCAAAAAATTAAAGATTTCCTTTTCTGTTAGTTATAGCTATCAGACTCCTCTTTAAAAAATCTGACGTGTTGCACTCACATGACTTTCTCTACTCTTGTACAAACCATTCTTACAAACTCTTATTCCTGTATCTTCGTGTTAATCGAGATAAACATATGTACAAATTATCTTATTGCTTATTTCCTTGTAGGTGCAAGTGGAATATTAGAATGCAGCAGGCTTTGAGCGATAGTCAAAAGTTTTAAAGCTTTGAGATGCCGTTCTCTTTGCACGGTTAACATATAAAAAATTAACAACGATGTTACATATCACGAAAGTTTTAAGTTTTCCGAAACTGACACAAATGAGAAGGAATATCGCCGAAATGGTTCACTTTACAAAAAAAAAAAAAAAAAAAAAAAATGTATTTAGACATAAATTGTGTTTTATTGAGATCTACATTTTTTATATGATAAGATTTTGTCGATCTCTTACGGTTTGCCAGTTATTCAAAAGTCATCCAGAGTAAACAGGACTATAGTATTGTAAACTACTTACCAGTAGAGAAAGTAAAAATGAGACGGTTCCCAGTGTTTCCAATGGGACTATATCTGAATTTGTTTATAAATTCTACTGCAAATAATCTCAAATACTATTTCCGTGAACACTTGCTTCCCAACATTTCTATTCTTGAAATTCGGATGCCGGCTGTCCCACACAATAGAACAGTTCTGATAAATCCCCCAGCCATTGCACCCTTAGCATTTACTATATGCTAATATCGTTGGCATTTCCGTGCCAATATCTCGCGATAAAGCTCGCTTCACTAATTGATTGGCGAATTAAACCGAACTGACACGCCTGTGCTATTCCCGAAAAGTTAATGAATACTTTCTCCACAAAATTTAAACAATGTTTTGCTCATAAACATGCCCAAAAACATCATAAACTCGCCATTTTGTTTGCGAACTTGGAAACATTTTCATCTAGACAATGTTAACAACACATTTTGGTTTGAAAGCATCATATGGTCTTTAAGAAGGAATAAATAACTGTTTGTATTCATCTATTGTTACAAATGGCCTTCCAATGTTTATTACACACTTGCTGGTGCATTTGAGGACAAAATGGTTTTTTTTTTTTTTTTTTTTTTTTTTTTTTTTTTTTTTTTTTTCAGTGGGATGTACTAGTAACTCTTAAATAATTAATTTTGATTAATAACTTTGTAACTATAAAATTCCAAATAAATTAAGAAAATACTTCTTAAAATGATTACACATATAATGTAGCAATTGTTAAATGTAAAATGTCCCCCTCCTGAGCAAATATGATTTTTAAAAGTAATTTAACTGGATAGGTCATAGCGGACTTGAATGAAATGTGTGAAACAGAAGTTCAAATGCGTCCGGAGTATTTAGAGCTTAGCCTTAGACATTAGTTTTCTCAGTAGTGGAGACTGAGAGTCATTGGTGGGGGTCATCCAGGTAACTCTTTCCAACTGAGATTTGAACTCTTAACCCTCCGAAATATGAGATAAACAATTTACCCCTTCACCACTAAGGGGCAAACTTTTTTGTATTTAATATGTCATAGCTACAAACTGTTTTAATGTGGCATACGATTAATAAAACAGTTCTTCAATTTAAATAAAATATAAGGTTTTAAAAATAAATTACTATTTGGTAATTAGGGCAGACATAGAAACTTCCACTCCATCTTTTGCATCCCTTACTTACAGATGTATCCGTGTAATGCCGAATAAATCTTATTTATGCATTCTTGACACCGTGTACTTATGTAGTGACAGCTTGCCTAGAACAACATTGTTTGTACATTACGTAGTCTTTTGTTACTATTTCGTCAAGGTGCATCGATTGACTAAAGCGTGTGATGTGAACATATTTAGTAATTCACTACTCAACAAATTGAAACTTTTTTGTGTATCTGAGTTCTAAAGTAGTGAATATACCTAATCTGAGGGTGCTGAGCTTATTGGCGTAATTAGTTTTCCTCTAGCACGTCACATTTTCTTTTGCAGAGCACTACTACAAACATAGTAGTAAAAAATTCTGTCTCACAATTACCATTTACAATGCAAACAAAATGCCAACTTCATTTGTTAGTGCATGTGTGAAATCGAATATCAGTTACAACATCCAGTATGTTTTGTAAAATGAGTTAATGACGATTTTCTTTTGTGTAGTGTTTCTCAGTCTCTCTAAGAAGAGACCAGCAATAATTCATCTTTGATGGATTCCAGTATCCCTGATAACGATATTGCATAATAAGGGTGTCCTGGAGAAAGCGTTCATGCTTTTCGTCACAAACTGTATGGAAATTGTTTGGAAGAAAATAAAGATGCGAATGTAAAACGTGAATTTGAGTGACATTCTGCAATTTTACTGGCTTCTCAGCAGATCACTTAGGTGGGGGGGTGGGGGCTAATGACCAAGTTGTCGACGGGCCCTTAAACCCAACACACTCACTCACTCACTTAGGTGGGAACTATATCAAAACAGAAAAAATTAAGAACACTCGAAAATCCAAAATTACCTGCGTGATACAGCAGTTGTAAATACAGATTTAGATTCTACGTTCCAAAAGTACCTAAGGATTTATCTATCACGTGCCAGATACAAAATGACTTTAATTAGTGTAGTAAGTCGTTTAATTTGTTATTGACCTAGTTGCATTTTAATTTAAATTGCTATTCTAGAACACTTTAAATGCATATTTTAAAGGCATGTGGTCCATATTTATTGATCGAATAACGGACCGAAGGAAGTCCAGGCAGAAAGAAAGCCTTGTTGCTAAGGGTATTTTATGTTAGTTTCTATAAAGGTCGCTAACCCTGCAGCCAACGCCCAGCGCTGCTCCATTAAGTTGAAGTGACTTGCTAATTCCTTCATTAAATAATTTAAGTAGAATCCTTCATTGCGGAAATTTCCGTTCCAATTAATATCCAATAAAGAAGTTAATTGACAATTACCACGTCGTCGATGAAGAAATTGCTTCATAATCTGATGCGTGGGGCGCATTCATCGGCCTATAGAGATCGTGGACTGCTACCAGCGCCTCAAGGTGTTTACTTAAAAGTTTAAACTGTTCCAAAATCCAACTTATGTACTGTGCGCTAAAATAAACAGGATGCTGGAAAAGGAGTTGTGAAGGAAAACCAGAATGAACGTCTTTGAGGCCACGGCTAAGATCCAATTCGTGGTTCGAGACCCGATCTTGACCTCCATTTTTCTTTTCTGCTTCCTCTTGCTGGTCCTAGCTCTGCCACTAATTGTACGTGAATCATTTGGAGAATTTAATATCTTACCGGCGTGTTAGCGTAATGACTCAGTCGGGGAGTGTTATGGCACAATAAGCCGAAGATCCGTGGATCAAATCCCGGTTATTGTATTGCTATTTTTCAGTCTTAATGTTATACCTTTCCATTTGTAGGTGATCATTTGTACTGTATGCACCCATCACAAGTAAGTTGAGAAAATATTGAGTACTATCCAGGTTTTGATACCAAGGCTTTGAGTCCGCCTAAACCCAATCTTCCCTACCCCCTCATTCCCCAGTCTACCTGTCTGTTTTCGAGATTTGTAACTTCAACAGCAAGAATATTATAAATATAAAATTTGTTATTTAAGATGGAACAGAAGTGCCAAAAATTTTTTTCAGTATAAAGCCAGCGATTTAAGTTATATATATACTATATTGCCTGTTATTAAAAATCATGTACACAATTTACTATACGTTTGGTTTTTAAGATATTAATTTAAGTGTATGTGGGTTTTATTGATTAAAATAAAAATATATTTCCAAAGAGAGTGATATACAAGTCATGACATATCTTAACACAATGAACGACTTAGTGGATATTTAATCATAAAAAGGCATCCTATCTCGCAAATGGAAAATATACAGCAAAAAGTGTAGCATAAATATTCAAATTACTTTTTAAAAAGTATAAACATTCCAATCTGCTATTTTATTACAACTATTTTGAAGGTAGAATTATAAAACAATGGTTAACTCACAAGAAAATTGTCAATCACATAAATTGTCTCCTTTAACTACATAGGTCTACATTTTTAGTAAGATTTTGTTTGTCTAACGGTTGACCAGTTTCGCGAATGTCATCCAGAATGAGAGGTTATTCCCAGAAAATTCAAATTTATGTTTCGTTTAATATGAAGATACCTTGAGGCGTTTAAATGAAAGCCATTTTTGAGAAAATCAAAATTTTCAAAAAAGTTTCTATGTAACTGGTAGTTTAGGGTACTGGGATTTTCTTGAAAATCGTGTGGCATCCTTGGAAGACGAACTTAAGTACCAAATTTGCTATTTAATCGATCATTCATTTTGGAGTTATGCTTCTTACAACGAATGTGCAATGACGTCTTAATTATTTGTTTTATATTATTAATTAATTAATTTATTTATTTATTTATTTATTTATTTAATCAGGGATTTCCAAAATCTGTACATCCGATGAAATCTCGATATCTACTATGTGTATGTTAGAGAATGTAAATTTCTTTTTCACCGGGGAGTCCCAAGACATATATTTCGGTGAAATCGAGGTCTTCAAGCTTTGGATGAAATACAATAATTCCTCTACTTATTTTAAAGTACATAGTAATAAAGGAAGAAGTTGACCTCAAAGGGTGTACTTCCGGTGAAATCAGGGTAAGGGAATTTTTGGATCGAAAGCGATACTTTCTGTTACAGAAAGTAAAAAAGTGTTAACACAGTTACTTTGAAGAATACATTGGCAAGCCTTTGAATTCCAACAGAGAAATGAGCGTATGTGCTATGAAATGGGTGGAGTTACTTTTTGCTCTTTTGCTCTGCTCGTCGATGCAGGTTTCGTGGCATAAAAAAGATGGGATATAGGTATCTTTTTTTCCTGCTCCCAGTAACCTAAGTAAAAGGGTGTACTTTCTGGCGAGTAGCAAGGCGATGATCTGGATGATGCTAAAAGAGAGGAAATGGGTCAGAGAAACAGACTGACATAGATGTAAACTTAAGGCTATGGTTCTGGTAAAGTTTTGAGACCTCCTGTAGAAAAATTACGTGATTTCATTTCAGTACGTTATTCAGCATTGCAAACTTCTAGTAAAACGCAGATAAATTATACAAACTGGTATAAAGACCTGACCCATACAACACGATCAGAACAACTTCTTTCATGCACCTGCTTTTTCCCTTGCACTCCACGCCTCTACAGCCTTCCGTTCTCATTAGCTATGTGAAGAAACCTGTTAGTTCGCTTAATAATCCGGAAGCTGGCGGCGCTGTCGTTCTGGCAAACATCCATAATCATGGCCCCCTCATAAATAATCCAGGCAACACGGAAAAATAAATACCGTCATTAAAAATCTTGATATATACGGCTGTAAAAATCTGACAAGGGAAAAACAGTGTTCTTTCTAAAAGGTTTAATCTACGGAATTAAAGTGGAAGTATGTGCTCGCATTCATGGCACCGCCTGATTAAAATGAAAGGGACTGGTTATGAAATATGTTGAGAGGTAGAGATTTATTTATTTCTTTTCACGTATTAACAGCACTAATAGGGAAGACATAAAGTAGAGAGTGGCATTTACTGGACAGGCCTTTATGATCATGAAAAGATCATCTCCATCTTTCTTTGCGTCCGTCCATTCGTGGTTCTTTAATCTCTCTTCTCATCTGCTCTCGCTGGTTCCTCTTCCTCTGTTCCTTTTAATGAGGATGTAAGGCTGTTCTGTCAAGAAGCGTATGTTCTTGCTCGAATTAAAGAGAGTGAAAAACCACAGACAGGAACGTGCTTGAAAACTAGAACTAGGCACCTTACTTTTCTTGATTTTCTTCTCTTTTCTTTCTTATCTTGTATATCCTTTCCTCGTCCTTTCTTTAATGGTAAAAGCAATGAGCAGAAAAAAAAAAGAGAAAAGGAGAATAGAATAGACGGATTTCCTTTTTCTTTTCCTTTTCTTTCTTCTTCTACAGAGAAACTACAAAACTAGGAAAGTTGGGACTACAAAAGAGAAAGAAAAGGGACCAAAAAGCTGCTTTCCTGGGTGGGAAAGAACTGTCATCCCTTCCCCAGTAGTCTTCACAGAGTAGAGATATGACAGTTTGCTTGCAACGTTTACTAAATATCGTACGAATTACAGTTTTAAAGTTTGTAAAATTCATAAAAATGTTAATTTTAAATTTGTTTTAAATCATCACCAATTGAAGTCGTGTATCTTTTCTAAATGCAAAAAGTGAATGAAAAATCTACCGCTAGTGAATTATTTAATTGTAATATTCGCTTTACTGTTTTAGTAAAATATTAGCTGTGCGATTTATTAATATTTAACGTTAGGGATTTCACTTAAAGGCTTTTCCTAACAGGCCAGTATGTGCATTAATCATTTATGCATTTATTTCTGCTCTGGAATTAAGTTCTGGCCTGAACATCAGATACTCCAGTAGCATTCTATGTTCCTCTGGGAATTTGCTCAATATCCTATGTTATTCAGTCGTTATACCGTGGCAGCTGGTTAAAGGGAGTTTAGAAACCCTGTCCTGCCAGGTAAATTCATGACCGGTTTTCTCCGAAACTGTTTGACCTATCTGACTGAAATGTTTTGTTTTTTTCCCCTTCTAAAAATAAACGACGTGTCACTAACACCAAAGTAAATCCAGTTATCATCATAAAGTTTAATTGCGCTATCTTCAACAAATTTCTGAAAAAAATGAAGAAAACGGGTCATTTATAGAAGAAAATGCCTTTATAGAAAAACTTCAAAAGAAAAATGGAGAAAACAAACTCACACATATCTGCGAAGAAAGAAACCACATGACTTGGGCATAAAGAGCCTGTAAACTAAACAGTAGTACCAGTTTTTAGAGCAGAACTTCCCCAAAAACATTTAGTCAACTTAACCACTTGCTCCAAAGTGTGTAGGAGTTGCGAAACATTTTTTTTCTGTGCAATGTCGATACAAAATCACACATGCAATAACATATTTAAAAATATATATTTAAATATAAATGCGTCTACTCATTAACTTAAAGAAGGAACTAAAAATGCTATTTTTAGGCAATTTTTACAATTTAGCCTTTCCTTAAAAGTTGGGGCGTTGACAAATGAACATAGTTTGAAGTTCATATATCTCTGCGTTTTTATATTGGTTGAACCTTTTCAGCTCAAGCCAGTTTTATCATCCGTTGTACAGACTTCACTGCGTCTAAGGTTTCCAGATGCGGAAAGGCGGTAGCCTAGATCGTCTACGAACAGCAATCCTGGGGTGATCAAGAAGAAAAATAATGTTTTATTCGTGTGCTGCGTCTCGAAAACTCCCCAGATATCAAGTTTCATTGTAACAGAAGTAGGGCACGGAATATTCCACCCCTTTCGATATCTCCCTGCCGTTAAGGGATGAAATTAGAGACAACAGGGGGAAGCGTCATAAAGCTAACAACTTCGGCATTGTTTTAAAGAGAGCCCTTTGCAATTTGGTCATAATTGGAGGAACTTTCAAGGTAGAAATCTGACTTTTCACGCGGAGTTCAAATGAAGACCGGTTGTCCAAATTTAAACATAGTCCGTGGGGTAATGGAGGGTGCAAATCATTCACTGCATTCCAGCAATGTATCGCATTTCGTTAGTAGGACGACATGGTATTTCCCACCCTTCTGCTAGGTACGCTAATTTTATTTCTTATTAGTTTCTTAGTTTGGTTACCGTTTAGGAACAATTTAACGGACTTTTGAAGTTATTTCGGGTCAAAGGTGAAGCTAGAGCAGGCGTGGTTTATTCAAATTTTGTTCTTGTTCCATTTATCAAAGTTCACTGTGACAGACCTCCCATGTTCCTTTAAAGGTTGAAGTATACCACGAATAAAATGTGTATCTTGAATTTTCTATTTTTCTATCTTTCTCGTCATGAATGAGTTATGCATAACTAATAAACCGTAAGAAATAGACAAAATCTTACCATTGAAAAAGTGTAAATCTCGTTAGCACACACATTACACACTTTTTATAGTGACAACAATTTCCGGAATACCTATTCCCTGTTATTGGTTTGAATTTTTAAATGATTATTCTTTTCTCAAGTGGGAGATCGCTATTCGGCTTTTATTCTGGTCATCCAAAGACTAGCGAGTTTCAAAGCCATTTCTTTGCCATCCGATTTCGTAAACATCTGACTATCGCTTTGGCGTACTGTATTCTTCGGATAGCAACGAAATACATAATTGTGCAATGCATGTTTATCTCAATTAAAAAGAAGCAGACAGAAGAATAACATTTCGTGAGAGTAGTTTACAGAAGAGTGAGTATAGTCATGTGTATGTTACATATCAGAATTTTCCCCCATATGTTGAGCAATGTTGAACGTCAAGAAACTCCGAAGGCTCTGTGTGCCTGGACATGACAAAGTAATTCAGGGCATTCCCTAACACTTTGGATACATTTATCAGCTCTCTGGGGTATTTTAGGTAGCCGACATGATACTCTCCAGTACCTTCCGGTGATAAACATGTACCGGGACCAAACTTAGAAGCAAGCTGTAATGCTCTGTAATATGGATAATAAATATTCAATGCAAACCACGGTTGAGTCTTACTGATCAGAATTTGGTGTGGCTGCGCAAGGCGAGGCCCAGAACACAATCAAGTGAAAACCCCGCCTGAGGGCGCAACAGTGTTTGACGCCCCGCAATGATGTAATTTCGGGCTCTATTGTCCAGAATGATGTTACACAATGAATCACTTTGAGCAGGGTTTCTACCGATACGCATCTTTTTTGTTGTAGCCTCCTCGGCCTCCTGCGTGAAATTGGTAATACTGGTTTCTGGTCATGCACGTGACAGTTCATCTGCCTTCAACCAGATTCATTGCTGCCAACATGTGCAGCGTTTATTTCCCGAATCAGTTGATCAACAATTATTTTATTTTCAGAGATCTCAGCATATGTAAGCAGAGGACCTAATTGTGTTTTTAACACGTTAATTTGTTGTAATACGAGAGAATAATTTTTAAATAAATTTGAAATTTTAGGTACTGCCAACATGATTGGGTTTAGTTGTAGATCTGCTAGAAATAGAAATAAGCATAATACAACGGTTTACAACACATTAGATCGTAAAGCTAGTGACCCATTTACGGATACAGGATTGTAGGATGTCAAAATATGTATAATTATATTCCCCTCAGGCAATATATACATGATCTTAAAGACTAGTGAGACAACGCCACAGGTTCATATCAAAGGAAATTTAAAATCCTGGAATATATTACGATTTGTTTCCTTTGAAGATGACGCTCCATAAAGGTGATTATTGCAGCTATAACCAGTATGGCCGCTACATTCTCTGCCTCTATTCACACAGAACATCATGGACATAGTGCAATGGTGAGTGTGGCATATGGTTACTGTTAGAGTTCACCCAGCAGATTGCGTGAGGTCCCTCAGACCGCTTTTCCATGAAGTAGCTCGTCTGTTGTTCCGTAGGGATCTCACAGTGCATTCCGTATTGGCAGCGCCAGGGGATTAAACTCGGTCCCTTCGCGCTACAGACAACAACGCTATTGCAGCCCTGCAGGAATGGTAGATACATAACGTACCACTTTGTACTTTCATAAATGCTATGTTTGTTTTGCATAAGGAGAGCGTGATTTTAAATTCCATTGTAGCTTCATTAATTTTAGTTTTATTTTTAGTTACTTTTTTATTAAATTAGTTCAGAGACCTCCTGTTGCATTTATAGTAATCAAACCTGGTGTCTACTTAAAAGCAAGTTAAAATTCATGCTTCAGATAATTATGAAATTCCTTAGGAAGGCTTGGGAATCTGAGGGGCTGTAGAGGAATGGGTCGGTATTATAAGGAATGACGATAAGAGAAAAGCTGAACATAAAATCAGTAACTGGTGAAAGAAGAGGCCCAAGTGGACTGAATTGACGTTTTCTAAGAACGGAAAACAAACAATTCGCAAAAGCAGCCTTAATTATACGCCGAGAGGAAGAAAACATCGAGGGCGAGCCAGGAAATGCTCCAGACAGCTGTGAAGTGGGAACGGGCATGTTGCCTAATCCACGAAGTGGAGAATAAGAAGAACAAGAGTTACACTTTGCCCCTTCCCCAAAACACAAACTGTCCCTTTTCTCGAGCGTGATTTTGGTGAAATAATGTCCAACTTTGGGTCAGTAGCAATATTTCAGCCAGCAAGGAAACGAAAAGTATGTTTGATAATTATTGTTCTATTACATTAGCCGAGTGTTACAAAGTTGGATCTAACTTAGCAAACTCAGTAACACGGTCGAAGCGACCAAGTTTTGATTCCCTTTACCGACGGTCTTGCAGTGTGTGGTGGTATTTGAACCACAGACTGCACATTCAGGAGTCCGTGCCTGAACGACTTTAGCTGCCTCGATCGGTTTGCCTAGATGAGACACTGTTAATACACAGCACATTTCGGTAACCACGATAGTATACAAGTCCAATTAGGAGGAAAAGCGTGCCAGAAGGAAGGGCGTTCAGATACTCCCTTCTGTCAATTTTAAAATAAGATGGGCATTTGCTACAGACATCTGTGACAAAGCTTGCATGTCGACAGCGACGACTTATTTCACACTGCTAGGTTAAAAACTCGCGAGGCATAAAACATATAGCTTACAATGTGCCAGGTGCAAAAGCAACAACTTCTGCAATGCATTGTTGCGCAACGCTAAACTCAAAACTGAGGCTCGTAAATCAGAAACGTGAACAAATAAAGGCTTTTCTCCAGACGCAGGATCTGTTGAGGCGTGAACGTAAACCAGAAGTGTTTAACGGCACGTGTGAAATCATAAATCGAGGGCTAAAACAAAAAAGCACAGCAAGGGACGCAAGTTTTTAATCTGGAGAAATACTGTCGACCGTGACTGGCTTTACAGAAGCGTAAATTAAAGTCTTTAGATACCCAAAAACATCTGCGTCATTGCTCTGCCACCGTTCTTGTACGTATGTGGGGAAAAGCCAAAGGAATACAAACACATTGCATTGTGGCTAAGTTTTGAGTAAATAAACTGATAAAATGACCCATTCAGAATTAGAATGCCACTATGCCAAGAGATAAATGTATCAATATGTTACATGTTGAAGCACTTGTGAGATTAGATGATTGTATCATTCAGTCTGTGCTAAAGGTCCCAATGCTAGCGAAAGAAATTGAGAGTTCATTTAACTGCAAGAAATTATTCAAATCCCATCCTTAGGTTCCATCCTCAAATCATAAATAGCGCAAGCGTAAGATAAACTTAAAAACTAGACGATATGCATTGCAATGGAATTATTGCAATATAAATCATTATTCATAATGAATAAGGTAAACAGAATTAAACGGAAACTTAGAAGCTTGCAAGGCCCAAGCTTCCAAAATTATGTCTACATCAAACATAAGAAATCAGCCAATCTAGAAGTTCTCATTACTGTTTTCCCATTCGATGTTCTATCGCAATGCGTCGACTCTGTCTTTCTGTGTAAGATCTTGGGCCAAGAATCACTGTGTGAAGACCCCAGCAACGCAAATTGTGATGGTAGATGGTGCTTTTTGTGAGTTTAGCGGCTGGTTAGTTCTTGTTTGTTTTGACATGCACATATGTGTGTGCGTGCGTGATTTCGCAAGCCGCCATATTAACTCGGCTGTTTCGCGCTCTCTTGCGATTGGCTGCTGCTTAATGTCCCATTTGTCGTTGTGAATGACAACGTATCGCGCTAATTTTATACTTCAAGTTTACGTCATGTTATTGCTTGTTTTCATTGTGAATGACTATAACACTACAACGGTTATGTTATGGCACTTACTTTCTGGATATAGCTAGCTCAAAAGCTATGGATATATAGTCCAAACTATAAGTACATTTTTATAGAAATCCAAGTGATACTGGTAATTCGAAATTAGCAAACATTTTATAAATTGTGGAAACAGAATACCGGTGTCTTAGAACAGAAATAAACAAATGGGAATGAGAGCTCTAGTTTTGGCTTTTCAAGGTGATTTGGAAACACTTACTCTAAACAATAAGAATGTGGAAATAAATGCTGCACCGCATGAAACAGTGGAGGAAGTTAACCAGCTTGACTAAATAAATACTACATTGTTGAATGTACCTACCTTGTACGTCGTTTTAATACGGGTTACATTAAACACGTGCACATTATATTCCAGATAAAGAAAGCAGGATATAGCTAATGCTAATTCGTTGTACTCAGTCTGGGGACGTGTTAAAATGTTAGGAATCGCGTGAAATGAATGGGCCAAACTTTCCTTATTTTGTAATTGCATGAATTGAATATGAATGGTATGTTGATCACAAAGACGGCCACTTGAATCATTTCAGGTCTTACGAAAATGTTCATATTTAGGGTGTTATTGAGAATTCCATCACAAACACACGAAGACTACATTCACGTGGGAAAAGGAACCCTTGGAACCCCTTCGTTGTCCTGAAGGGATGACTTTAAACAAACAATATGTAAACTGGATGAGTGCAGAGGGAGCGTTGAATGAACGCGTGTGTTGACGCCCTTTACCGACGTCTGCGCAGCTCGTTCCCTGCCACGTTGGGGGCTCAGGGCGTGGTAGGGGCTGTGACGTCATACAACAGTTATCATAGGTAATTTTCTATATATTGTCATTTTTATTGCTGCTTCTTTGCGATGGGAAATCAATAAACGTACTGGGCGTTTGTGCGACACGGGGCAGAGCAGTTGGGCTGCGTAAACCAGCACACGAATAAACTATATGGTGAACGTGAAATACCCTTCGGAGTTGATACAAACTTTGAGAGAAAGGTTAGTTAAAAATCACGATTTGCATATATGAACACTGCTGTACGAATGGGATGGAGTACATAATAAAAATAACTATCATTAAGATACGTGTTTGTGTTTCCAAAACGGTAGGTATCGTTTAAAAACAAATCGATAGTACATTGCACTTACAGAATCCAACAAACCTAACCTCAAAAGCGACGCCAGCTAACAGCTTAAGGAAAAAAAAAATTAAAACTCAAACGCTAATAATCAGATTAAGTTACATGTAAAGTATTGTTTCAAATTTAGGATGGTATATGTCAGATACCTGAGACAGTACCTTCCTGGCAATGCATGTATGTTATGCAACAAAACATGATTTGTTATATAAGTATACAAGTTCAAAAGAGCGTTGCTCAGGTTCAAATACCCCGCAAATGCTCCATTTAGTTAATAATAAATATGATTATTACAAATAGGGTTGTTACACATTAGAGGCATTCTCCTAAGGCATGTAAAAGCATACTATTATGGACAATTTATTTTTGTACCCGTACGAACAATGTTATTTTATCTGTGCCTTCTGTTTAACATTTTCCTGATACTGTTTCAATTAGGAAATACTATGTTGTATTTTGTAGGCTGATACAATATTAAAGTACTTAAAAAAGAGCAAATAAGTCAATGCCCTTTGCATCAAATTAAGTAAGTTAAAATGTCGAAGAATTCAAATGAACGACAAATGATTAATGCTGTGAAGTTTTAATGAATAGAAATTGTGCCTACTGTACTTGAAAAAAGATTTGGAAGTTTCTATAAAAGAGCGTAGGCTTTCACGGCCTGAGTCAATATTAACTAAAAGTTATTTCCGGGCTGTTATACCGTGGTCTGCTGGAGTTCAGTTTCCAGACGTTTCGCCCACAAATGCGGCGGACATCTTCAGTGGCGCGGTTGTAGTCTTCTCGGAGAAGCAGACGCTGCGCAAACTTCTCCGAGTCGTAAAATACTTGATGTTTAAGTTCTCCATCTTCCAAGGTCGCGACACAAGATTTTCAAGATATTTTCATTTTCTCAAAAATGTCTCTTAACGATTTTGATTCAATTACTATATGTTTGATATATCTTCATAACAAATGAAACGTAAGTACATATATCTTGGATTTTCTGGGAATACCTTCCGAAGTCCTCTTCATTCTGGATGACTTTTACATAACTCACAAACCTTAAGCGATAGATCAAGTCATAATGCACAAAAATGTAGATCTTCTTAAAGCACGCAAGGTAGGTAAAATGCATTTTTGGGGGGGGGGGGGGTGGGGAGTAAACCATTTCCGAAGTTTGGATTCTCCAAACAGGAGGTCGTTATTCGTATTTTGTCCCTTTCTTTCTTCCTGGTCATGCAAAGAGAACGGAATTTCAAAGCCATTACTTAGCGACCAGCCTTTAAAAAAAATTGGTTATTCCTTAGTTCACTGAATTCCACTGTTACCATTGTAGCTACAAGAAAACATCTAATGAAACCATTTTTACAAACCTTTATCTCGGTTAACATGAAGTAGATAAAGGTATACGCTGAATGGGTAGAGAAAGCCGTGTGAATGTTACATCATTTTTTTCTTTCTTTCTTTGCGGATACCTTAACCTGAAACACCATTTAGAGACTTTCTTTGTAGGTATGTAGTTAGTGTGCGGCATCTATTAAAATAGCGTTCTTTAGTGAACAGAAAGGTTTTGATGGCACATTACGCTGGAACCGCGGTTCAATAAGCGAGTTTTTCGTGAAACCGCAGGTCTCAGCATAGATATTGTTTTGATACCGCGATATTTAATTACGAGGAAGCCCACATTATCCCCAAGCCCCACAAGAATCACGCATGCCATTTACATAACAGGTTAGTTGGAACAAAGAGGACCCCAGGCACGGTAATGCTAGGAATTCACCCCTTTCTGGGGACAAAGAGCTTGATATCGGGTAACATCCTGCTCAGGGTGCCCAGATCGTCAAGGCTACTCAATAATGGGAGATTAAACATGCAGGAAAAACGCGTGTTGGCTGGATACACAAGATAGGAGGTTTATGGTCAGCTGTGAACTGCTTGGTTTGATATTGTTTTTATTTTCACGACCTAGTAGACCATTTATTGAGGAGCATTTAAATGTACAAACAGTGGGAATATCAACAATGCCTTCGTTCGCCGATTCACCAAATATGAAACACACGTGACACCGTCTAACAGAACATAGAACCCAATAGCCAGACAGAGGAACAGCAATGTGTCCCTTTTTGGCCACCCCTGTTTTAGAGGATGAACATTGCTGTTTTATTCCAAGATAGATGCAATGCATTACTTGTAATAAAATATTTAGCTGCTCTTCTTGTTGTCTAGATAGATCTATTGTGACTAACAACCCCCAGGAGGCAGGGATGAAGTGAGGGAACCGCAGGGTGCCAGAGGGCCGCAGCCAGAGAGCCCGCAAAGACGCGCGGAAGTCCCTATGGAGAAATTTAGGTGTACTGCATGTGAACCCTATAGGTAACATTGTGCGAGTGACTGGGTCTAAATTATCCCTGTGGAAAAAGTGCTGCATCTTAAGTAACGAACCGCTTTACCGAATATTGCAACTTCGTATTTTGAAATATTTTGAACAACCGCAAAACTTTAAAAGGTTGAACAAAATTTATACCCGGATTTTTCTTTCCCTGATTCTCGTGTTTTAACTCAATCTACAGTTTTTAACACGTAACCAAAGAGGTTAGCTCAACTAAATGTCAAGCATAGAACTTCTATTCGAAAGCTACAAAGTCCCAAAATTTTCGAGGAAAAAGAAAGGGCCAGAGCTGACCTTATTGCATTGATTGACGTTCATTGAACACTTAAAACATTCGCCTGTTGCATCAAACAAGTTACATTAAAAGCTATCGCTGAAGCAATAGTGCCAGTCAAATGCTGAATTTACAATCCCAATATGCTTTCCTTTTTTATACAGTGATGGAATACAGTTTTTTTCAACTTATGATGCCTAAAATTGTTTTCATGAATGCAACAATACAGCGATTAGTAATTAAGGACATAGCACATGCTAGTAGTGTATTGTTTTTGCTTTAAACGTGATGTAAATAGTTATTTTCTATTTTTTATGCGACTGTAGCAGTATAAACACGTAATTGATTCGTTATAACGCGGGTATCTGTAATAGCAATGATGTGTTTCCTATAGCAATGAGCTAATATCGGTATTCAGTTTCTGTGGCATTTAGATAGAAGATGAAACCATATAATCATTATTCTTTTCTCTGAGGAACGAAGTTGCAAAACCCTTCGTACATTCTTAAATATAGAATAATTATATTTGCTAATAATAGGCTAGTTCAAAGTCCGTAACACCTACTCACTTCACTCCCAGGAAGGAAATGCATGCAAGTGGTTCTCATACTTATCGGTTCTACGAATTGGTTATAAACTAAATTACAGGGAGGGAAATTAACGTGTGATTTTCGAACATATGATAATCAATAGGATTAATACTGGTAGGCATTTTGTAAAGCTCGGGTGGATACTACAGTGACATATTCTCGTTAGACAATTACTGCTTCCGTTTCCAGTTTAACACAGTTGCATTTGTTTCTTACCACAGAACGAAACTTGGCAACAGGAATAGGCATATTTAAGCGATGATGATATCACACGTGTGAGTTACAAATTTTAATGCCGTTTTCTGGACAATATTACCTAAATTGTCGAGAGTAAATATGTACATTCCCTCGCAAAACTTTTATCTAGTGAACTAGCGTGTCACTAAACTCCTTTAATACATCACGTTGACCATGACACACAACCAAATGTAATTTTCCTGACAGGCGGTTGCAATGGTGTCTAATGGTTCTGACCGGGCCACTTATCGTATTAGCTGAACAAGTTTCTGCAAAGAAAAACTTAATGGAGAGAGAAAAATAACATTCTGTTTGAGACATCAAGGAATTACACCAGGCTTTTGTGACAGCTTTAACCGTTAAACTATGTATTCCCACAAGCTTTGAAAGCACAGTTCTACCATCTTTGTTGAAGTGCTATTCCATTATTTTAATAGTCGTGTCATTATATTTTTATATTCAACCCAAGTATTTAAGTCCAATGCCTCCTATGAACCACTGTCCATAACAATACAGGATGCGGATGTATATGGCAGTGCTTATTCTGTGCGCTCGTTTCTAAACAACAAGCTTGTGACTGAAAATGCGGGAGAAATCCCTGGAAAAATTTCAGTCCGAGCCGAAAATATTGAATAGGGATTGCTGCCAGCAAAATCTAGGCAGCAATATGAGAAGAAACATGAGCTGTTTTTTGAAAAATGTACATAAAAAACAACGTTGATTTATTTGTTATTTTATGATCAAGTATTTTGTTTAAAACGCTGTTAAAGTTGGTACCACTGGTCACTGTCTTCTGGATTTTGTATATTATGACGAACGCCAGCCAGAGTGAAAATTTCCAACAATTATATATGGACGATTGTGAAACTAATACTTCTGGATTTTATTAATTTTTGATTAATGTTAAGTTTGAACACAATTCTAAGCGCACATCTGTTGTTAGCAACGTGTTGTATGTCGGCAGTACAGAGACGTTATTCGGAACAGTTGAACAGATGGTAACAATTGTTTTTTCGGACATGAGAACGGAGTGCAACGCCCTTGCTTGCGTGCTATAAGAAACGCCCTGTCTTCCATATCAGTATCTCCAGTAGCAAGTTTACTTTACGGAAACATCACTAGACAAACCGGAACTCCCTATCCAGTCCGTTTCCATGGAAACCTCATGTATTATAGATGGTAGCATTCAGCTGTTTCCATTAACAGCAGCAAAATGTTAAGTCCTAATTCATTGTTTTGGATGCGTTCGCTTCTACGGAGTTCCTGTTGGTGTCTGTGTCCGTAGTGCGCATGAAACAACTCACGAACCTCTGGGGTTGAAACATTAACAGTTTGAAGAATTGAGCAACGAAATCGGAGCCAAATCTTCTCAATATTTGAGACTATTTGTAAAACATTCATACCTGTGCTTCTCCCACAAACCTAACCCACCTGAAATTTAGCGCCACTTTGTTTGCTATACTTATTTCCTAGGGTTTGCTCTCTGAATTCAACTAAATATGTGTGACCAGAATTAGCAGTTTTTGTTCTTAAGGGTAGACCTGAAGCAGACATAGAAAACTTGGCACTAAACACGAAGTGGTCTTCAGTAACAGAATTTAGATCCAAGTCGGGATGATATGTGTAAAGAAATTATCGTACCTACCCTGAGAAACTACTTTAAAACTATATATTAATCTTCATGCAGAGTGGGAAGTAGATTGATGTGCTAATTAGACAAATCCCTTTAAGATACAACTCCAGTGCTAGAGTTAGACGAAAAAAGAAGCTTTCTTGGATAATTAGTAACTTATTCGTCAGAATATTAAACTTATTCATCCACTCCGTAGGACTCACAAGCCAGTGCCTAGGGTCAGATGTCTGTCGGGCAGCAGACGAACAGTGGACCGGACAGAGTGAAGACCTGGAAGCGGGTGGTGAGCCCTGCGCCAGTCTGAGAGTGAGAAAGAGGATGATATGTAATGCAGGCGAAATGGGTGAAAGGAAATGTGATGATGGACCTGTTGGTGAAATGAGTGACGGAGGAAACCGGAGAAGACCCGCCTAGACGCCGCTTCGTCCACCACCAATACCACAAGCAGGTCCCTGGAATCGTACCCGAGCCTCCTTGGTGATAGACCAACAAAATATTACTACACAGAAATGTAGATCTCGTTAAAACACAAATTTATGTCAATTTTTGTTGCATCAACCATTTTCGCGATATTCTTTGTTGTTGGTTTGAGTCGGTCTGGGTGGCTCAGTCGGTTAGACGCTGGCCTGCTGATCCCAAGGTCACGGGTTAGAACCCGGTCCAGACTGATGGTTTTTAAGTGTACTTAAAATCAGCAGCCAAATGTCAGTAGATTTACTGGCACGTAATACATCTGTGGACAAAAAATGAGTCATGTCTGGAACGCATACAAACATACGTACCTCCCTATAGACAGACAGTCAGAAAACTGCAAGGTATTTGGTAGTCGTGGAGTTAAAGCCGTTAAAGTAGCCTGACGTTCTAGACATTACTCTAGAACAAGAACTCCTGCGGGTCGAAATTCCAGCACACCAGCGGACTTATGTGAACCTAGCAATTGACAACGTCGTTAATAGATAAAAAATTATTTTTATTGGTTTGAGATCTACATCTTTTCGAATGGTAAGTCACAATTATATTTTTCTCGTGGTCGCAAGATCCACACATACCTAATCACGTGTTTTTTTTTTTTTTTTTTTCTGTTGTTGATTACGGAGCTTCAAAATGTGCATTTCTAGTAAAATCTCGTCATCGAACTTTCTAGTAGTGGAGAAAATAAAAAGGCGTTAACCGATGCCTGCTGTTCTTATGAAATCACTGGCTAAAATGCTCCTATTACTTTGTGAAACGGAGTCGCATAACCCAGGAAGGGAGGGGACATATGGTGAGGGTCGCTTGAAGGTCGTACCGGTGGTCAAGACAGATGGAGTTGGGTGCTTCCTTCTTTCATTCATTCACCGTGGGGTGTTGCCACATCTAAACTACACTTCTGATATACCACCCGGCATATTAATTCACACACATCCGCGACAACGCCCTGCCGGGATGGGCGAGGAAATCAACGTTCGCGAATTAGTATTCCAGTTAAGTAATGCTGCGATACGGATCTCAGTCATGCGTATCTCGAACTTACCTTCTTTTGTTTCTACTGGATTTTAACGAGAAGAGGCGACACATCTTTTGTTACTGTATTTCTCTTCCTTAGACCTTGCGTCTCTTTTTTAACCTCCCAATTATCTCTCTTATCTTCCTTTATTTTCTCCTCCCCTTTGCAACGTTTTACCACAACCTCCGGCGTTATTTTATCTCTTATTCCTCAGTTTCTATCGTTATTATACATTTCAGTTATCTATTCTTTTACTTGAGTTCTTTCTTTCTTTGTTTGCATCTATTCTCGTTCCTGATTCTCTTGTTTTGTTTTTCCATATATTTTATTTTCCTTTCTTGTACTGCTTTTCTCTCTCGCTTGATCTAATTTCTTCATTTACAGTTCTTTTCTTCTCACCAAAGTGGCTCGGGTTCGATCCCAGGCAACCGCATGAGATTTGTGGTGGACGAAGGGGCACTGGGGCGGCGTTCCTCCGGATTCTCCGGTTTCCACCGCCATCTCATTCCACCGGTGCTCCATCTTCATTCCATGCATTGTCACCGCCTGCGGTGCCGTATGTAGTAAAAGTGGCGTTAAACACTACAGAAAAGTTCTTTTCTTCCTTTGCATATTACTTATATTTCAATATCTAGATTTGACCGGAAACGCATGTTTTAAGATCTTGCGCCCTCACACAGATATGTGTGTGTGTGTTTGTTTGTTGTTTGATTTTATGTGTTTTTCATTTTCTCACCTTTTAAGTATTTACCTGTTTTCGACATTTTTTTTAAATTTTTCCCAGCTTGAGGAGTTTAAAGCAAATTATTTGATTCTTCTTTTCACCTTTATGGGTTCATTGGACAGCAAAAATATTATCGAAGAACAAATCACTAATTTTAATGCAGGGCTATAAAGAGTTGAAGATCCTTTGAACACAAGTCCCAAGCGATTAGTTAGTTCAACTCAACACGGACTCTTCAAAGAATGTATTAGACATTCGTGTCTCAGATCACATCTGCTGTATAACAGCAAGCACAAACACCTGAAGATCTTAGTTGTGATGGAATGTGGGCAAAATGACCATCCATCTAAGGCGATGATGACCGCTACCTCTAATGGGAAAAACAGCGATTACAGACAACTGTGATCTTGGAACGATCTCTTAAGGATAGCTTTCAAGAAGCTGGTTCTTATTCATTCAAAGAAAGAGTAGAACAGGTTCAGCAGCAAAATTAAATTTAAACAATCACACGTATTTCTATATCGGTTATCATCTATTCCCATGTACACTAACGCAAATTATTCACATAACCTTTGTTTTTCTTGCTACCTTTGATAGCTTGAATGAAATTTGGGATAAAGCCAGTGTGGGGATCTGAGTTTGTTAACTTCTCGTATTACCCAAATGCTACTTATGCTATATTTTAGTTTAAATAAGTGTTTTAAAGTGAACTTTTATTTAATTGAATAATTTCACCATGTAACTTTTAACACCATACCAATACTTATCTCAGTCACATTTTATAAATAAAACACCAAAAGCCTATTCTAACAAACTTTACCGATATGGTAGCATCTCAAAATCGATAATAAATAAACCATGCCGAATTAGCTATTGTGTGCTTCACACCAAATTCGGACGAAGTAATACAAATGTTATTTGTACTACAATTCATTTAGGAATAACCCGATTTGGATGATGAATTTAGCCAGTCCATCCTTACACACCCACGAAACAACATGCGAACCGTTGAAATCATAAGTATGAGAATCTATCGAAATATTTTTGAGTAATCAGTATGAGAGCTACACACAATGGTATTCTTTATATGCGACTTAATGTACGGAGCTATGCTTTGGCATATAAAAACAAAGAAAATGTGTCCGTATTAGCAATCATTGAAAATAATTAACGTGAGACTATATAGTGAGGCCTTCTTCCCGACAATAAAAGTTTAATTTGATATATATTCTATTGTTGCAGGCAGAATTTAGATTTTAAATATAGTTTTTTAAAAATGACACTAGCGCATAACTCCAACATATTGTGGAGTAGAGCTCCATCTTTATTGCGCCCTAATGACCTAGTTGTCGATGGGCCCTTAAACAATACTCAATACTCTTTATTGCGAAGGTTTGCTCTAAAGTTGGTACTGCTGGTAACTATGGCATTTCTGTGTTAATTTGATTTCTTTCTTAGCAAATTTATCGAGTTATTTTCTCCAGTTTTGCTTTGAACAGCTCTTTGTATGAATGACATTTCCTGGTATAAACGACCTGTTTTCTCAAAAACTATTGGGTTAGTAAGAAAACGACCTTTAAGGATCGTTGTAGTTCTTTAGTGTTATTAAAATTGTTCATTATTTTTTCTTTCTCTACTGTAGAGATAGTATAGAATTCTACCCAACAACTCGATATCGAGATTTCACCGGAAATAAGGTCGATTAAATACCAAACCGTATTTTAACTCCGGCGTCATCTAAGTATCCATCACGGAGAGTTAAAAGAAGTATTCCCCGTCACAAATTACCCTTTGCATGGAACATTTTTCGAAACTTTTGATTTTCTCAAAAATGGTTTTAACGATTTTGATTAAATTAGCATATGTGTAAGATATTTTCATGACCTTGAATGTTCTGAGAATAGCCTCTCAAGTCCCGTTCACTCTGAATGACTTTTGTATACCTAATTATTAAAATGTAGAAGATGGAGAAAATCTTACTAGGCACACACAACTCTACATCTCGTTAAAGCACACAATTTTCTTTTTTTGAGTTTACAATTTCTGAGATCTGGTACCTGTTTACGGGCTTAAATATAATTTTCTCAAATAGGAAGTCTTGTTCCCCCTTTTTTCTTTCTTTTTCCTCCTGAACATGTAAAGAGATTGGAATTTCAAAACCATCAATAGCGACCAGCTCTTAAAAGATTCGATGTCAAGCCTATGTATTCCCCTACCTGCCTACAGCGAATTGGGTAATAAAGCCCCTTCTACAAAATATATCTATCTCGATTATCATGAAGTGCGAGTACGTAGGAGAATGAGCCTTTGTAAAAAATAGTTGTACAAGAGTGAGGAGAGAAACTCACGTGAGTGCAGCACACACTATTTAAAAAAATAGTTCCTTATAAATTTTAATCAATAGATTCTGTGATGGAGGAAACATTCCTATTAAAAATTATGACGTACTATGCATATGAGCACTTCTCACGTACATTAAGCTTTGTTTTAAAAAAAAAAACTTAATTTATACGTTCAGCCAGTTTAGAATTCAATATATTGGTTTTGAGAATGTTTAATCGTAATAATAGATCTTACAAATGCGTGTTACTTATTTTAGGCACCAAAAACGCAGTTACTATGCAGTGCTTTGGGTAGGCTTGAAGTCTTTTAATTATTGTAAAACGTTCGTATCTGAAAAGGGAAGAAAAAGAAAAAAGAAAAAAGAAAAAAAAAAAAAAAAACGAAAGAATTTTTGCGCAGTACAGCAACTGCAGCCGGGCTCAGCTGGATATGAACCCTTGCCCGCTGAGCCGTAGCGGTGGCTGGGACAATGTGGAAAGGAATTCATAGGGTAACAAAAGATTCCCTACGGAGGCATTAGGTTTCTCTCCCCCACCCCTCACCCCACAAGTGTTATTGATTAGGTAGGAAGGGTATTGGCGAGAACTAGCCATGCAAACTTCCCAGAGATTCGAACCCGCTACTTCCGGGCTCTTGTTCAACTAGTGCTGCATTATTTGTGATCATGCAAGGTTGTCTAGACTCTCGCTTCCTGCCCTGCATGAGTGAGCCCGCCCTTTGACCCCAGCATAATGTGTTCTACGTGTATAATCGAGCTTTATTTGGTTTTATCTTAAAGCAAGTGTCCTTCGATAATTTTAGAACGGAAATTAATATTTTTGTTTCAAAGTCGATTTAACACCTAGGCCATATTGTGACAGTTTTAAAATTCAGTTTGCGGAACGGATGACCTCAGGTGCGTAGATGGCTTTCTGTGCCATCTACTAATTTTTGCTATTTATTTAATAGCAAATGGTGTGGTTTCGGTTTCACACAGATTGTGTACAGAGTTTTTCGCCGAAAATACATATTTTGAGACCACTGAATCCACCAAAGCATCTTCCAAAATATGGCCCTCGCGCGCATTATACCAAATTTGGTATTTAAATGCAGTATCTTCTATATATGCCACACGAAGATTTGTAAGAAAAATTTTCTGCTCCAAATTACAGCTTACATGGAACAGTTTTTCTTTTTTTCCTCAGAATTCTCTGTTTTTTGTTAAAATACAATGCACTAAACATATTTACATGGCCTGTGAAGTAGTGTTTATTCGAAAGGCATTTTGCATTATCTTGTATAACTGTAAACGTTAAGTGATAGATGAAACCTTAGTGGGCACTACAGAAAGGTATAGATAGATGTCTTAAAGGACAATTTATTTCATATAACTTTATTGTGGCATAAACCATTCCCGAGATATTTCTTATTAATGGTTCGAAGTACTAGAACTTCTGTCATTCGTTTAAAGTCATGCGATTGCATGGAAAGAGTATAGAATTTTATGGCCAGCTTGTAGCGTCATTCATTAAATGTGTAAAATATTATTCAGAGAACCTTAAAACAGGCATTTTAGTTGAAATCTCGATATCGTATTTTTGTTTGGAATGGAATACAGACAAGTAGAAAGAACGTAAAAAGGTTGTTAATTACAACATCAAAATATTGTTTTCTTTGCATCTACGGTTTCAGCTATCAAAATCACTTGTAGAATTGCTGCTGATATCTTAATGTAACAGTCACACGTCAGAAAAGGAATGTAAACTTCGGCACAGTAGGCTAACAGAGGGAGGTGCAAATGGGAGCAGTTCTTCCTCTGGGGTGCTATGATAGCACAGAGAATGTTACGACACCATTATGGTATCGTAGGGTGTTATCTGGCAGACAGTTTTGGTATGGTATGCCTCCAAGTAGCCTTATCACTGACACACGAAACTCGGGCCATTAAACTGAATGTTTCGGTGCAAAGAGCACAAGGGTTTCCTCAGTACTCCAGCGCTCCTCATTGTATTCGCCTTAACAATTTTGTTTCTGAAGGTTTGTCTTATTATTATTCTGCATACTATCGTCATTTTCATGTGCTTTTCAAGTTTTGTTTTATTTTTTCTTGCTGTTTTTTACTCCGTGGTACTCAGACATCATTATTACATCGTCATCGTCTTTCGATCCCACCATCAGTAATGATCATCTTCTTATCTTCGTGACTGTAGGGTCTGCAGGCATCTCAAGGTTCATTGCTCGACACCAAAATGGGCGTGGTTGAATCGATGCAAGATATTTTCAATTGATCCTGATCGCCTTCAAATTTTCCTGATATGTACGTGCGGTGGAAATTACCCTGCTCAAGAATTCACTATTAACAACTATTCCGTTCATGGTTTCTTATAGCCTTTTCTGAAGACGATCAGAAAATGAAATTACATAATTTAATAGCGCTGCCTCCCTAGGGTCTTCGCCTAGTTTGATACATGCATCGGTAAGGTTGTAAAAGTAGGAACCAACCCGAGAACAAATAACAGAGTGACTCTATATGTGAATATTTTAACGTTTACAAAGTATCGTCTCTGATAGTATAGAAAGTTTAGAATATAGGACTGAACTGTTAAACGGTAGAACTTACCAATTCATAATAAATGCCTAGGTTTCATTATTAGGCTTGTCAAATTGCAAATGAGAGAACAATAAAACCTTTTAATTATATTTATAGCCAAGTAGAATCATTCGGCTTATTGTGAAATCTCTATCCATTTAAAATTGAAGCTGCCTTTCATCCACGAAGTAACATATATAGTTGTATACTATAAAGTGGCCCATTTAGGAACAAGGCGATTTAGGTTAATAATGTGTTTCATAGTGACAAATGCAATTTGTGACAACTGTATTATTAAAACATTATTATTATTATTATTATTATTATTATTATTATTATTATTATTATTATTATTATTATTATTATTATTATTATTATTATCATCATCACTACTACTACTACTACTACTACTACTATTATATTTTCTTGTATTTTAAATGTCTAGGGACCAAAGTAATTATTCAAATTGATAATTACATCAGAATAGACTCTTAGTTTATCATTTTTCAACCAGGGAATCATCGAGATATGTCGTACTGTTCATTAGACTTTGCAACGATGCACCCTGTTAGATGGTGGCTGTAATATTTTACACTTGAAGAAACATTTTACATAAATGTTGTGTGTAGTGTGTATTTTAACGTTACGAGTAATTCATTTCTCATCCACCCTCGTTCCTTAAGGTTGAGCCTCTAATCACATAAGTTAGTAATAGAGAGAAGTGATAAGTGAATAGAGTCAAGTGTTAGATAAGTGTGGAAAACTCGTGGAAGAAGAGAAAAACAAACACTATTGAGATCTAGGTCACTTTTTGCGCCAGGCGCACGTTGCAATAATCGACATTGGACATGGAATAATAATATTACTCTTGATATGACATCAGTGATGGCTGGCCGATTGGGGCACTGAATTCC
Organism: Tenodera sinensis; assembly: GCA_030765045.1. NCBI lineage: Eukaryota > Metazoa > Arthropoda > Insecta > Mantodea > Mantidae > Tenodera > Tenodera sinensis. The sequence continues at coordinate 208,497 of JAUKNM010000143.1, forward strand.
CGCGAATGAAGGGGGTCTAAAGGGAGAGGATATTGAGCTACTTTGTATACGTTGCCAGATCCCATTATGTGAAACCACACCTAAACAAAATAACACAAGCGCCAACTTTGCAACACGCAGGTACTACTACAGGACCATTAGAATATCAATGTACGGAAATCTTCAGTTACATTTTCAGATGCGACTGTGAGTAACGTTGAAAACTAGAATTTAAAGTTTATAGGCGTAAGGTTAAGCACCATATTGGCAGCACCAGGTAAAATGAAAGATATGACATCCATTTTACGGCACTGCAAGTATACCAAGATACCTCACAAGTAAACACAGTAAATCCATCCAGGTATGCAAAACACTGGCCAAAGTACACTTAAGAACCATTAGCTGGGCCGGATTTGAACCGCGACCTTGGGATTAGTATGCCAGCATCTAACCAACTGAGCCACCTAGACTTTTGGGCGCGGTATATCACATTCATGGCACTCAAAAACAAACATCTGTAATGCTTTTAGCCTGAATTAGTGAAGCAAAAATGCTTCATGCACAAAACGAAGGAGGTGGGGTAGTGCGACTACGTGACGTCAGGTGGGCTGAAGAATTTTGCTCTTAAGCAATCTAATGGGTTTATTTCATTAACATGGAGAGGAACAGGATCCGACGACGCACTAGTATGGTTCTACTGAAGGTCCTGAGATTTGGCTAATTCATTAGTACTCTGTATATACTCATGTAGGCCTAGATTTCTGGGACTGTAGTAGGTAAACAAAGTCTGACTACGTCAACTTAAACAGTACTTTGTTTCCTTAATGGACTGATGGTACCAGCTTGTAGGCCACACAGAACTGTCTGGTCTTGTTTTAAAATAAAACTTTCTTGTTTGCTACTACCAGATCCCATCTTCCGTGATGCACAGCTTTATCTCAACATCTTGAGAGATGCATGTTTTCCGCAGCGTAAAGCTATCGCACGCCTTGCAGCTTATCGTTTTCAATGCACTCGGTGAATTATAGCGTGCTTCCTGCAAGAAATAAACGCCCATTCTTAAAGAGCAAATATCTTTGAAGAGGAAACTTTGTGGAGTGACGCCGATGTCATTACAAGAAAGCCCAATTATGGCCCAAAGAAACTCTCTCTAATGATCAGAATGGTTACGGAGGGCCATAAAGGAAAATGTCAGAACGAAATGTCAGAGAGATATTAAAGGATCCATTTAGTGTCACTGATGCAAGAACATGCACCGTTACCCTTAACAAAAGCTGCATTGTAGTTGGATTCCAGGAAAGTTTGGTCTTGTGCAGACAAAGACTTGAGCAGTGAAGCAAGATGGCTCTAAGTAATCACATAGATTCGTGTCCACCCTTTCAGTTTACAGTGCAAATAAAGTAGTTACATTCCCCTAGAGGGAATGCTGCACTCTTAATGCTGTCTAGTCTCTGTGTCGCTTCTTCTTTCGTAATGGTCGCAAGTTTATAACATTTCATTTCGAAGAGTGTTTAATGCAAATTGAACAGTTAGAAGACAATAATGCTGGAAAAGAAAATGTGGAAAACATCATAGAAATCCCACCGAATACTGTTCACAAAGGACCCAAACCGCTACTGTAGGTCTGCTTCATGATTTCAGAGCAAAACACGCTAGAAGTAAAACGCTTTCTTGTGCCGTTTTACAATAGCATATCATGAAATAATTTTATAATTTAATAAATGTACTATAACACAAACTAATTTTATTAGCTAGTGTTCTTAACAAGAGGTTAATATTGTCTAAGAACTTCTGTGAAGTATTTGTATTTTATGTCTGTGTATCTACGGAGTTCTATCTAGTTCATTTGTTTGCTGACATTGAAATGGATTTTCCGGAAGTCATTTTAGTAGAAACTGAAAAAGCAGAATTATCCCTAATTCCTAGGAAAGCTTACTCCAGTTATGAGAAACAATAGGACACATTTCTTAATTGGACGGATTATGGACATTTGTGATATATACAAAAGGTTAATATTATCAAGTGTATATTTGTAACAAGTTACATATAAACATCTTTATGTTGTGCGCACTCGAAACTAAAATGTATATTGAAAATAAGTTTCCCTTATGAAAAAAGCAATATATGTATTTCATGATGCAATTACTACTGTGATAATTTTATTAAACGAATGTCAAAATTTAGTAAATTATTAACTATTTTGACTAAGAGGTTTATAATATTGGTACAGAAAAATGAATGGCATTTGACCGAAAAGTGAAGAAACAAATATAGGAAAACATTTCAGTGGGTGGCACTTCGCCTCTGATTAAAAACATTACTGTCTACATATTATGTTCGTTGTCTCTTATAACTAGATTACGAATTACACCATGCGTTCCATTTATAGCCAGGCTCTAGATCGCATATATGCGTTCTTCACTTTCATTACAGTGAGCAGGGTATTTTTCCCACAGTGTAGTAGTGGTGAATGACCTGCTCGTTGCTAAGTTAATCAGCTGTGTTACATAGTGCCAGTTGCTGCCTTCAGTTCGAGCTGTAAGGGCTAGTTTGTTCATTGTGCATCTCAAAAGTGAAGGTTTAATCAACACAAGTTGTGTCATGAATTAGTGTAATGTGCTAATTACATAATATTATTCTTATTAGTCTACGTATGCGTTGAAACTTATTATTACTTAAATCTTCTTTGTAATAACACCTAATACTGTATGCTAAATGATTAACATGTTTAGTTTGTTGTAACACTTGATTATCGATAGCTATTGGGCCTTACGGGAAATTTCCCGTGAAACGCCATTATTCTTGTATATTTCACACACACACACACACACACACACACACACACACACACACACACACACACACACACACACACACACACAACACACACACACACACAACACACACACACACACACAACACACACACACACAGACACATACACAATCTGTTGTCCATGTTCTTCAAATGTTTTCCTCACTTCATGTTACTCTTCTGTTAGTCGTCTTTGTTTTTAACAATTATCAAATAATATTTAAGACCTGTTTCTGTTGGTTGAAAAAGACCTGCGGCATATAAATTAAAATATAAGGAATGTAGATCGTATTGTTCCCTAACATTTTCTCCTAATATTACGCTATTCTGACATATAAACCGTAAACCTTATAAACACAAAATTAAAGCGGTTTTATAGTATGTTAAGCACTGTGCTTCAAAGAAACAATGGAAAAAATGTACAAATGCCACTTGAGTAACCTCCTGCTCTTTGTTTTTTCAGGTAAGTGGCGAAAATGTTCTTCCCAGAAAGGAGAAATGCAGGTTAGTGTAAATTATTGCAGCATAAACCAGCGTTGCTCATCATTTTCAGTTCATCACTAAGTACCTTCTGCATGTGGGCCTCAAATGTTCATTCCTATATATAAAGTTAAAACGGCTTAGATCTTTCATGTCACATTATTTTCAAAATCCGATGAAGTTCATTTAAAGATTCCACTTATGAATACATTCAGACTGTCGATTTGCATACGTAGACTTTTGAAAAGTGGGTGGCATTGTGGTAGGTTATTTACATTTATTTAATATTTGTGTTATATTTTCTCTCCAACGTAGCTCTGCAAGTGATGTGAAAATAATTAGCTTTTGAGGTCGGCAGACCGCCAGATCCCAGCAAAACATCATTTGCCCTCAGGGATTCTCTTTGTGCTCATTTCGATAAAAGGTTCAATGTATTGAATTGTAACTCATTTAAGGAAGAATCCTCGAAACGGCAATATCCATGCTACTTTCTAGTAGGTATTCATAAAGCAAAATTCGTGCTCAGATATGGACCAAAGGCTTAACTCAGATGTCAAATTAAACCTTAAAAGTATCTTATGAATTATATCTCTTAAAATGATTGCATAAATACAGTTTATTAAATTTAAGAAAGAACTACATACAAAACGTCGAATCATGATATCCTAAAATTTTTAGCTAAATAACAAAACGCGTACAAATAAGACTTTTAAAAATGGACATGTTCGTTTTTGCCCTTTTAAACACTTTTGAAAAATACTTTACCTTTCCAAACTTTAAACGATTTTAATTGAACTAAACTTCATTACTCATGATGTAAAAACAACAAAAGGTTTTGTTTAAACTAGAATTTATTTCTAAATATTAATACTTAGTTTAACATAAATTATTTGCACAGTGTTAAAGCCTTACAAGAAGAGGCAAGAATGTAATATATGTTGTCCTAGTTAGAATACAGTGTGCTGTACTTAGAACTTACGACTTACTTTCGAAGTACGATAAGGGCACATAGGTCTTAAGTCTGAGTTCAAGTGACAGTATCTTATCTCTTTCTCAGGTCGGAGACAGCAGTATGTGTCTTAATGTTTATTTTAAACAATGGAATTTATGACTTTTTCTATTTCCACTCTGAATACCTCAGTGGGTATGTTTTCACCTACACACGGGTGTTCTGTTGCGTTTTAACATCAGCAAAGACCGATGTCCTCAGTTGCATAGCCGTCTTCCTGAGGTGTCTATTTTATTGCTATTGATGTAAGTGGACAATTTTGCTGTTCAGTTGGTGCGTTCACGTAACAGTGTGATGAAAGCATAGATGACAGAAATGACGCAGTTGCCTTCCTGTACCATCCGTTTTATTTCTGTTTAAAATAGATGGTTGGACTTAAGTGTAGAAATTTCGCTTGTGGTATTGAATTTCCTATGCTGTATTTACCTAAACATTAAGAGGGGAGAATATCAAATTGGGGATTACACGGAATTTGAATCCGCTGTCTCCAAAATCCATGAGTTGGGAGTTAAGGAAAAAAAAAAAAAAAAAAAAAAAGAATTAATAGGCACGTCATGTTCTTTTACTTTACGGAATTGTCAGTAGAGAATATTTTAAAATACACTTCAAACACAATGCTGTAACCGTTGTAACATTTCAGGCGGAGTGAAACAGTTACATAGTTGAACGCTGTTTTCAAATAAAAAGGCAGTGTTTTGCAGGCACTGTCTTGAAATGCTCCCATTAGTTGCCATATAAAACCTTTTAGCTGCCTTAGAATTACTAGTAAAGTACGAAAACCAGTCTAGCAGCAAGAAGCAAGTCGGATTAACAGCTTACGAACATCGTGAGGACCAAGAATCCTTGTTTCGCAAGAATATGGATTATGAATGCAACATGGCGATTTGTGGATACATAAGGAACTGAATATCAGATAGAAAACTGTTTGAACGCTCCAGGGTGGCTTTTTGTCAGATTATGAATCCTAGGTGTAACAAGTTGTATTAAAATAATTGCAAAACAGTTCCCTAACCAAAAGGAAAGTTGATCTGAAAACGAGTGCATATCGCCTCTTCAATAACCCAGTTTTATATTCATATTCATATTCTAGGAAGCTATTGAGATGTAATCCTGTGGCACAACAGCCCATGCGGGTTACGGCCTACCGTCCGACCGCTGCGTCTCTCACCACAGGCGTCATGTGTGGGGTGCAGTGCTGGAGGGTGGGACATGATCAGCGCCCCGGTCCCTCCTGGCCGGTTATGCGATCTTCTCGACCAGGGGGCGCTGCTTTTCAATCAAGTAGATCCTCAATTGGCTTCTCAGGGACTAATGAGGCTGAGTGGACCCCGTACTAGGTCTCTCGGCGGGAGAAAGTCCCCATGCCGCGGCGCTAAGGAGACGACTTTATTGAAATTTAGTGACATGAAAATGGAAATCTAAAATTGTAAATGTTTTGGAAATATTATTATAGTCTTTGACTTTCAGGAAGAAAGGGTTTTTCTACAGTGAAATGATTATCAAAATCCATTGAGTTTTTTAGATCACTCTGTAATCTCTAAAGATATGACATACACATACCCACACAAACACAGACACGCGGGCTCACGCGCGCCACGCACACACAAATGTTATCTCTTTATGATATTAGTTGAAATTATAATTAGAATGATTTAAGGTCAACGGTAGTTTTAAAAGACCCCTCATATGCACTATAGTTTTTAATCTTTCGCGTCGTATAGCTTGAGCACCGCTGCCATAGGTTATTTTAGCTTGAAATTATAAAGCAATACCAATAATAATCGAGAATGTATACCACTTTTACACAACACAAACATAATTGTTAAAGTATGATTGAATTTAGGAAATTGCGCGTCCCCTTTCTCCCCGGAAATGGACGTTTCTGTAAAATACCTAGGTAATTCCGCAGCCATAAACAAGTTAATGATTTGCAAAGTACCGGTCCGAAACATTTACTGCATCGGATCGAAGGCTCAACTTGCTAATGAGATTCAACGGTCACGAGATGAAAATGGGGAAGGTACTAATTTTGATGGAAGTGTATTTCCCGGACAAACATTAACAGTAAGTACCCCGGGCTAATGACGTCTCGTCTTATAATGTTGTTGTGACCTGCATGTATTAGAAACGCTAATGACGGAGACATTTAGAGAGGGAAAGGGCAGAGGTGCTTTGAATTGAATGTGACAGCACTTCCTCTGTCACACTTTCGTTCCTGGGTCAGAAAAACCTAACCATTCTATCCATTCGGTGCGTTTAACTTTCATACATTTCAATTTACAACGTTAACTTATTGCTACAGTTCCTAGTACATTTAAGAACGTTCTATTAATTAGTTGCCACAACATTATCTGGAATTCTACAGAAATAATTTCAATCAACAAGAGTATCAGCATCAGAAACATTTGACTTCATCCCCTTGGTAACAGACGCTGAATCACGTATTTGTATTTACATACTCAGGAATACGAACGGCTTTGTTGAAGTCATGCCCAGTAGTCGTACACGTTGCATTTGAAACGTGCCTTTCCTTGCACTAAAATTAATAACAAAGGCACAGCATTAGTTACGCCAAGCCCTTGTTGCAAGGTCCAAATTCTGAGGAAACGCCTTATGTACCATACGCGGACCTTGGCACCGTAACGATATGGCACGCAAACTTCGTGTGTCACTTTGGTTTCACATGCGCTATATAATATACGGAAGTCCAAGAGTTTTGCTTTGTTTCCTCTAAAGGGACAAATTTCTTCCAAGGGTTTATCAGTTTAAAAAATCTGATTTGTTACATACCCATAAGTTTCTCTGCCCACTTCCTGTATTTTAACAACAGCTTCTACAAACTATTTTAACTAAAGTTATTTTTCCCTTTACTAAGGAGGGAAGTAAAAAGCAAACGGTAGGGGGGGGGGGGGCACATGGAACTTTGCAGTCAATATTAATCCATTATTCTGATGTCAAAATCTAGTAATAACTGATTACATATTAATTTTCAAGGGTGGTGGGCTGCGACGCACTATCTCCACCCCCTTTCGCCACGCTCATGCTCACAGCTTACATTTTTAGCAGTATTTGCATTATATAAGTTAATAGCATGTCAGTGATACGGGTAACCGAGCTCGTTTAGGTAGATAACAGCTAGACACATAAATTCGTGAATGGGAATTCTGCTGTTCAAATCATCCCTGGATGAGTTTTCTTTCAGCTTTTCCTCCCCTAATAGCTGGTAAATGCCCTTAACTTAGGCCTGGAACGTTTTCTTCCCAAATTTTCTTTCATTATCTCATGTATCACGAGTATCACCGCCTGTGGTGTTAAACAATGTTTAAAAAAAGTATATTTCGTTCCCAAATTTTCCCAGCAGTGGTCCCCCATGATAAACACTGGAATTTCCACGTCCCCTGCTGCTTACAGATATACTTGAGAATGATAGAGACGGTCAGTATTGTGTTATGTGTTCATTATTATTGTTTATACACTGTAATGTTTTTGTAACCTTTACTTCAAGATAACAGAGCGGAAAAGAAAGCCAAGTGCTTTAACTAGGGTCAAGAAGCAGTTCAACGAATGTAGAACAAAACAGGTTTAAAAATTGTTTTGTCTTACTATTATCTCTATTTTTGTCAGTTTAAAATGTTTGTGTGGTTTACGTCATTTTTTTACGAATACCTACATTTACAGTAATTCGTAAGCACTTTTACGCACACAAACAGGGAAAAAAATGACAGAAAATGATATTGAAAGTGTGGATCATGGGGAAAAAATATACATAACTATAATCGCTATGCCCAATTTAATGTTGTTCCCCAGGCTATTAATATTATTTATTTATTTTGTAAAATACTTAACCTCAGCTGGCTAGTCGATGTTGCACAGATACCCTTTTAAACACAAATGAGTAATGAAATGAAGTTATAAGAAGTTAACAGGCCACGTTTATCAGGAAGAATTTATTAATCTCTTCTTGAGATTATCCTACATGCACACCCACACGCATACATACAAATTTTCTCTTTATGATATTAAGATAAATATGCATATTGGTATAATTTTTGTGGTTTGTAACTAAGTTTGAGGTACTTTGGGAAATTCGGTTTGCTTTCTTAGATTAAAGACTAAGTATACAAATGTACATAAATGCTGAGAAAGGAGAATTTCCAGAGCACAGTATACATTATACAACGAATACTGTAGACCACGTTTGTATCCAGGACTTCATGTAAAGATAACATGTTGAACATGAAGTGATTAGCCTTTGTTCTTCGTCAGCATGCAGAATAATTGCTAGACATAACACATGCTAAAAAAGCATATTTGAAAACTCAACCCATAAAACCACTGAACAGAAGCCGCCCCTTTTTCTCTCCACCCCTAACATTTCGGTTACGTTATTACGTGTGTGTGTGTGTGTGTGTGTGTGTGTGTGTGTGTGTGTGTGTGTGTGTGTGTGTGTGTGTGTGTGTGTGTGTGTGTGTTTGTGTGTGTGTGTGTGTGTGTGGCGGTATCGACTTGGCAACATGGAGTATCGAATCCCCGCAGCGCCGTGCCTCGATTGCCTTTTGTTTCACCGATTGTATATTATACGTGTATTCGAGATGGATTGCTTGCTCCCTGAAACAATCAAACCCTGCCCGCCCGCCCCCCTTCCGGACAACAAAAGCCACTAAATTAAATACTGTCTCATGCGATCGACACGAACTTTCTCGATTGTATCTTTTTGTACATGCACATTCATGCGCTGCCAGCATTTGCATTGTATCAATGCACGTCAACAAAATGTTACCAACATTGCTTGTTTTTACTCACCCGCGGTTTGGAAGCCTGCTTTCCTAATACTGAAATGTGTCCCTGTCGGTTTCCTGTGGTCATACAGTATATTTTATCATTCGTGATGTGTTTGGTATAATTAAATTCAAACCGTTTTGGAACAGTCATCACGTTCAGTATAATTTACATAATTCCAATCGTTTTTAAACATTAGTCATACATGAGAAATTTCTCTTCTCGGGATTGGTGTCTAAGGAATCATCGATAACATAAGTTTTGGAATAAATTAGTCTTTATAAATGCGTATGATAAGCGTTTAACTAGTAGTGAGTCCTGCCTTCGATTTCGTAATCGAGTTTGCGTAGTGCAGACAGTGTCGCGGACTTTAATTTCTCCATTGCTCTGAAAGGAGCGACGATTATAGCACTATGGTAGTCGCAAAATTTAATGGCGGCTACCATTAAATACCTGTTGTGCAAATAAATCGTGTGGGTGCAAATGATAGCTTTACAGCTTGTTTAACTGTACAACACAGCAAGGGATGGCAAGCCTATGATTGAATTTAGTATCTTGCCACCCGCCATTAAGTTTTGCGACAGCTATAATCGGAATTGCATAATCATCAGCGCATTAAGAAAGGTTGTCCCAGCGGAAAACCATCACATATTTGCGAAGCCTCATGTCTGTGTTGCACATTTTGCTTCATTGTCAACGATATGCTATGGAGCGCCAATCCCTTGGCCTGGGTTTTACTCTACGGTCCATTCTAGACGACGACCCGGTACCCGAAGCTGAGGTTCGTCGCCGAAATTGGGTTCGCGAAACAAGTGTAACTTGTGTCTTACTCTTAGGCTTTTCGTTTTACGGTTTTAGGATCTGCATTTTTAACGTTTTAACTGTTTTAACATTAGCTTTTAGATGTTTTAACTGTTTTACTTTTGTGTTTTAGCTTAGCCTTTTAACAACAACCTTTAAAATTTGATTTCGGGCCCTTAAACTGCACTCAGTCAGTGGCCCATTCATTCACTCACTCAGTTACTCACTTACTCACTCACTCACTCACTCACTCACTCACTCACTCTCTCACTCGCTTCTTATAAAATATTCCCATTTATTTTACATTTTGTACATTTGCTGCACTGAACATTTTACACATTATACATTTAATATTTTCCACAAAATTATTACTCTTTGCTAGACATGGGTTTCAATTTCAGGAAATTGAACCTAACTGTTTAAACTTTATATCAACAACTGAATTAATATTTTATTAATGACCACGTCTATCCTTTAGGATTTAATGTAGTGTAGACAAGTTTGAACGAGCTTGGGTTAAATATTCATGATTATCAAAGAGAAATCTTATAGTTTTATTTTGTTTGGCCCCACCGGAAGTTGGCAGAACTGAGCAAGAGTTCCCTTGTGTGGTTTACTGACGATGATGGTACAGAGCATCCGGATTATGCAGGATGTTACAAATGGGTTTTGTACATGAAGAGCTCTCGAGACCACCGTTATGACGACGAGACAGAAACAAATGCCGACCTCCACTGCGCCATGCAGGAGGCTGGATTTGCATTTCACATGTGTCTGCCCTCCCGCACAGCTACGAGGGGGCCTCGCCACTTAACATCACAGAACATGTTGGTAGCAGGAATTTCGGTATTTACAACAGACCTCAGTCATTTCTAGTGCTATAATTGCCACTTCAGTTCAGGCTTTTTCACAAAATTACGCTCCCTTAACAACCAGTTCTCAGAAATTTGGATACGTTAGCAATCCAGAATGATCTAAATGTCAAGCTTTTCCTCATAATTTACTTTTAGTGTTTGGTATAGCATATTATCTAAATGCCGAAATGGTGCTAAATATCCGTATAGTACACGCGCTGCATTTAACGACAGTGCGGAATAACAAATGAGTGTATCCAGGCGCATGTGTGTTTAAATATGCATGTTATATCAAGTAATTTAGTACACACAATGCCTTAGCGTATACTCAGTTCTGTAGGATGCGTTTTCGTTGTAAATTAACAGGGTAAAGCGAACAATGATCCTTAACTAATATTTACCACTTTCCCACTGCAATCGTAATGTTTATAACAATTTTTAACATATTATTTGAGTTGTTTCAGTTTGTCCATGGTACCTTTATCAAATATTTAGCTTCACAAAATGTATACTTTGTGTTTTTCCACACTAACATTCGGCGAATTTCATAGAAACGGGGACTTCTCCCTTGTACCTTGTCGTTAACATTGATGAAGTACTTTCTGACAGTGACAAATGAATGCAACTTTTGGGTTATTGCTTCGTTGTGTGTACAGTGTATGGGTTCAGAGAGGATTTCACCTCGGGAAATGACTCCGTGGTAACGCGGAAGGTCGTCCGTTCGATTCCCGTGCCCAACTTTACTGATCCATGGGCCTTTTCGAGGGTTTTCCCGGGTCGCTAGACGGATGCTGGAATTTCCTGTCCCTCCATTTCACCTCACTTCTTATTTCACTTCACCTTTCATTTCATCTGCGTGGTTGTTTCACGGTTCTAGGTGTCGGCGGGAGTTTCGGCTTGCTTGGCACGTGTTTGCTCTCCGTAAATCCTCGTCCTCGGTCGGGGGAGGTCTTCGAGTCCCAGACAGGGCCCAAATGACCTCGCTGTCGACGGGACCTTAAACCCCACTCACTCGAGCCCCAGGCCCCCCGCAGGGATGGAGGGAGTCGGAGTACGACCAGCCACCGAGGAGTTTAAATCTGTAGTTGTTGGGGATCCTGCCCTCAGCTGTCGTTCCTCCTCAGGCCCGACCACCCTTCTATCCTATCACCTCATCCCTCCCTTCCGTAGGGCGCGCCTTCAGTGTATAGGCTCAAAAGATCTACAGGTCGAGGTGTAAATAGCCCCCCCCCCCCCCGCCCCAGGTTTGCTGATGTAAGCGTACACTATCGAAGATTATGCAAAAGAAAGATGAACTGCCCTAGAGTGGGACAAAAGTGATGGAAATGTAAACAAATATTTTGTTTCGTTATTTTTTGAAGTCACGTCGGAACATTTTACTCGTTGAACTGTAGGTTTTGTTTTACTGTTCCCAAGGTCGCGGGTTCAAATCCGGCCCAAACCCATGGTTTTAATTGTGCTTTAAAACGACAGCTGCATGTCAGTAGATTTACTGGCATGTAAAAAAAAACTCCTGCGGGACAATATTCCGGCACACCGACTTCGCTGATGTGATCCTGACAATTGGCTGCGTCATTAAACAGCAATATAAGTTTACAGGTTTTGTTAACGTTGGCTTTTTAATACCTCTTCTATTAAACACACGCACATGCACTTTCACATTCATAGTTCCGATTCTGCAGAGGATAGGGAATCATTCTGGTCAAAGTAAAACTTACCATCTCAGTCGAGAATTGAACCTGCTACTTCTGGGTCGAGCAGTTTGTTTCATTTGGACATTTTAGAAAAAATATATATACCGGAAAATCCAGGATGTCCTTGTGATAGCGAGTGAGTGTGAGTGAGTGTATTGGGTTTAAGGGCCCGTCGACCATGTGATAGCGGAGCCAATAGTTGATCTTGGGGAATGCTCGTTTTTAACCGACGCATGTTCAAGACGTCAATTAAAAGTGCTAAAATTGCCCAATAGATGATCATAATGAAATAATTAGAAACACTTTAGGTCATTCATCCCTTTCGTTGAGATTGTTAATTTTGAACAGTTTTACATATATTCTATTTGAATTTGTTAAGAGAATAAAAGCGAAAGTTGTGAACATACTGTTTAATAATAATAATAATAATAATAATAATAATAATAATAATAATAATAATAATAATAATAATAATAATAATAATAATAATAATAATAATAATAATAATAATAATAATAATAATAATAATAATAATAATAATAATAATAATAATAATAATAATAATAATAATAATAATAATAATAATAAATAATTAATAATAATGTGTATACCAGTGCTAATTTTGTATTTAAACAGTTAATTGTATTTCTATAAACCATGTAGCATATTATCTTATTGGACATAGTGTTACATATAAATAAAACGAAATGTATGACGTTAAAAACTTATTCGGTAAGAAATGACAAGTTACATAATTAATAGGAGCATTACACATCAGCATGACATGTGAAAGTGGAGAAATATGTTCCCCATGGGAAGGTTAAGAAAACGCACACGAATGGCTGGGAATTCATCGTTTTGTTAGCCTCTCACGGTTTTACAGACTTGATGATCGGCTTTTTTGGATGCGAGATATTCAGTTGGTAGTTGGAAGGCTTCTGTATATTAATCGTTTCATTATGACAGGCCTGGGGAAACTCGCGGAATAACTTGAATGACCCTAATTTTTTACACGCTTATCAGTGCGAGGCCGTGAGCGTACTGCTCTCAGAGAGTACCAGTTCCCCAACCCTTGTCTGAGGTTGCTTAGTGAACAACTAGACATCGTCAAGGGTGTGAAATAGTTACAGAATACAGTATATAAGCTGTCCCTTAGGAAGGAGCGTTATCTAATATGGAATGCAGGCTAGCGGAGAAGAATTTAGCATTGGCTTGCGTTTTGAGTATGTCCTTGCTCCACATTTGGACTGTTTGGCGAATAAAGGAACAGTTTTGCTGTCTAAGCTGCACAATTTATGGCTTTGCAGTTGACGTCACCGTAATCATGCTCTGGCACAGAAACAATGGACATTAAGACAATAACACTGGAATGGGAATGACGTACATAGTTGAACTCTACTGGACGAGGGAGCCGGAGAACTTATTTTGCTTACTCATCTACATAACTTCACGGGGAGACGACATCGCCATTAAGAACCGGGGAAAAACCTTCCTAGCCGGGATCCAGCAGTTCAGTGTAATACCAGAAATATGGTGTGCCAGCTCTTGCCAAAAATTGTAGCGAGCCGTAATTTTTTGCTTTAAATTCCTTGGGTGACATAAAGGGGGCTATTACTAACCCCAGATTTTATCTCTGTTTAACACAAGTGCAGATTAACGTTCTCTTGGACAATTAGAGTGATTTTCTCAGATATGCAACAGTTATTGATATTAGAAACTGTGCAAGATATTCTTATTTTTGGACCATGGAACAACTACTTTGAAATTTTAACCTCTGTTTGAGGATTGATTTCTTTAAGATTAACAAATATTTGTAGTGCATCCTCTATAGTGGATGTTTGGCCATAAATGAATTCAGTCCCCTGTTGCTAACCTTATCCAGAATACTTGCCTAATTACCTATAGGTATTTCTTGTTTCGGGAATATCTTCATTTCTTCGAAGCTTCATTTCGTATTCATGTTCACTATCGAAAGCGTCCAAGCACATAATCGAAAAAAATCTGGTTAGTTGTTTCCCTAGGGCCGGTTGCATACTTTTTAATCATACCATTACAATACATTAGAAGATATTAGTGAACTAGTGATGTTTGGTATCTCTAGCTGCATGCCTCGTTAATAACAGGAGTAAATTTTTACAAATGCATTCTAAAAACGTCAACATGCCTCGGTCGAATTACATATCAAATAGCATGGAACTAAGCTTTGAGCCATATACGAATATAGTTAGAAATTGCTGGAGTGTAAGCAAAAATAAATGTTTTCTGCACATTGTGTCTTCCCCTTGGTATTCAGAAATGAAGTAAAAAATAGACTCTAACCTCACTAATTTTTTTTAACCCAAGCATTTCATTTGTAGATTCATAAGCCAAAGCTTTGATGAGAAAGAAAATAACTTTGACGAAACATTTCTTTTACTGCTAGATTTGTCTCTCCACTTCAGAACTCTTGATCCAAAACTGTGCAACTACAAGATATAACTGAAGTTCTTGGTGGTTTCATCCATTTTAGGTACGACTTTACAGCAACGGTTGTAATTGCAGGGTTTTTCATATTTCTGGACAAGTACCTATAGTCTCTTTCCACTGGTTAACACAATTTAAATGACAAAAGACAGCACACCCTAGAAAATGTCTTGTTTGAGCGTTAAGTGAACCAAGACTTGGAGTCACCGTTATATTCTCCAGACGAGCTAGTCACCAAAACCAGCTGCACGAACTGTTTATTGTGATTCAACGGTGAACTGCATCAACCAGCGCTCCCCTTGTTTTCTCTTCTGGGTTTTTCAGCTTCGCATTGTTTGCTTCCACGTTAAAAAAGTGAACTTTTCTTTTATTCAGTGTGTGGTAACTTTTAAAAGTTTACATATTTTAAGCTCCTGTTCTTGGCTATAACTCTTGAGGTGGTGGACATGATTTTCAAACTGTCTCGCCTTTCCGTTCCAGAATGAATATGCTACAAAGCTTCAGCATTCCCCTGAAACAATAGCGAATGTAAATTCATATGCGACTGCGCAATACCTTCTTCTGTTAAGGGCGTTTATGTTTATTCAGGTATTTTAGTGCCAGAAAAGGACAGTTCGTCTTCAAAGAACAACTTTTATGAAATGTTAGTAAAAGCCTCAACTTTGAAACATTTAAAACTTTTGTGAAACTTTGGGAATATAGATAACATATACATGAAATGCAGCCAATTAAGAAAGCAAGCCTAAGAAAGCACATGCTTTGGGCTTACCTGGGAGTTCTCCCATGAAAAGCAAGTATCCAGCCTATTGGTCTATTAGGCACGGCTGAACCATTCCGTTTAGAATAAGGGTGGGTATGTGTCGTGGTGCCTTTAGGATAAATCTACTCAACTTATCTGGCTATGAACATGAAGGGTGTATTTGTGAACGTGAACATATTCACATATGTAGGTGAAGGATCCACACCTGGTGATATAAAGTCAAATGTGCTGACCACTAAGCCATTTGGTTGATAAATGTAATAATGCTGAGTTTAATCTAATGATAAGGAGACATAAATAATAATGCAATTATTACTGGATTTATCATCAACATATTGCGATTTTGAGATGGCTACACCAGAGAACAGGAATATTTACCTGGCCTCGGTTTTTTAGTTCCAGCTTCTGATCGAAGACCTTCAGCATAGTGGAACTGGAAATCCCACCTTGAGAGATGTCCTACACAATTAAACAAGGGGCTCAGATTGCTTTCGGTCCAACTTCCCAAGAAAAGAGTCTCGTTCAATCACTAGGATGAATCTGCCTATACTTGCCTATTAGTATTTTCTTGGTTTTTGTTGACGTCATAACTGAGCCCTCCCAACTAACGTGAACAGCACTAAAAGTGATAAGTTATTACTGCTCTGCACGTGTGTTGTGGCCAAAATTGGCCACGCAGGTAAAATTCCAGGTTATATAAGTTTCCTCGGTATAAAATATTCCAAATAATTCCCAATGGTTAATACTAGTGTGTTACTGAGAATTTTTGTGTGGTATTTTTTAAAAGTATACTCCACGTTTTTCGATCCGGGATGGCTTATGCTCTCTGCTGCTTATGTTTATCTAGCACTATATGAATGCCTAAATGACGTTATTTCTGGTGATTTCCATCGGACATCAATTGTTATTTTGCTTTATGTTCCTTCAAGAAGAATTCTTTTGTCTTTGTTTCGAGCTGTGCTCGCTATGTTGGGGTTAAGCTAATTTGCACGTAGCAACATTTTTCGTCACGGGCGATAAGAAAGCAAGCAACTGCGTTCGGTCACGTGTATGAGCAGAAGTCAGCGTCATTGACCAGTTAACGATTTGAATTCAAGTAGCCATGTATTTGTGTGACCGGAATATAGTGGTAATGAAATAGGCTGGGTCGGTAACAGAATCCTGCTGTATTCGCGTGACTTGGTGTGCACGACATCAATTTGCTTAGGGAGGAGACCTTTTCCACTCAAATAAGACCTCACCCATTTCTGTTGGCGGGGCACCGTGTTCGGTTGCTATGAGAACTCAACTGCCACTTCAGGGTACATTCCTGGAAGATTCAAGTACCTGCCTAACAGAAATATGTTCAAGGGACTCTCATTGAAGTATTCAACGTTCTTAATTAATACTGCGCGCTTCACCAGTCCTTTATAATTGATGAGATCTGCAGCACAGTAGTATCCTCATGTCGATTAAGTCGAGTTTACTCGGTTTGCTCACTGATGACCATGTATATCTACCCTTCTCTTGAAATGAAATTAGACGTTAGCAACAAATATTTTAATTTCAAAACCATGAAATAATTGTGCATTGTTATAATGGATGTGGTAGTGAGACATCGGAGTTTTCCTCAATATGATACAATATTCAATAAACCCTCTATACTTTTCATGTGTCAGTTCATTTTTGCTGTTGCCAAATGTCCCGCGTGCTGTCATATATAATGTGCATAAAACAGTATCCATATATGTATGCCGTCCCTACTGCTTCATGGGACATTTAACCAACCTTCTCAGCCGGCGTGTGCATAGCAGTTGGGGGGGGGGGGGGGGGCTGGAGCGTTCTGTCTTTGTTCTTCGACCGAGCAGTGGTGCATGTTAGGGACCTTAGGGGTATTATTTTAAGGTGAAACTGGCATTTTAGGTTATTGAATAATACGAGTATCAAATAATATACCTGTGAATCATTTTGGCCAAACATTTTTCTACCCACTGTTTTAAAAGTCCAACGACATGTTCAAGTCACTCATGCGCTTCATCTAACCACACTGGTGTGCGCCATACTGATGTTTTTCTTCCCTCAGTTTTGCATTTCGTATGACATTTATCCCTTACATTTCAGTTTTGGTTTGATTTGTATGAAAATTTGCATATATCGTTTCAAATATGTTACCTAAAGATTCAAATATGCATTTGATGATTGCTTTATTCATTGGCTCACAAAAATAATTTTTGCTGAAAAGAACAAGAATTTTAACACCAACTTCTGGCGTATTTCTGTGTAAGTAATAATATAAGTTTCAATCAAATACTTTAATCTGTTTTTGGTTTACATAAGTATCAGAAAATGTCATTCTGAAAAGTGTGAAGGCGCTTTATAAAAAGAGATCACTTTTCACTAATTAAAAGTATGTAATTATATTATATGAGAAATGTTTGAGTTGGAATATTGAATTGTTGCGCAGTCTTCCTTTGTTTATTCACATTAAGCATGTCTAACTTCAAGCAAACAGATGTACAATTGAAAAAGTTAAAACAATTTCAGTTCCTGTGTTCCTTAACTGTAGCGATATATGCAAATATTGCGGACGTGTATCGAGGAAGAATTGTTGATATGAGGGAAACCAACTTGCCATTTACATTGCTCGAAGTTATATATTCATATGTGAACTGTGCACGTAAAACAGGACGCCACTGCATGCGTGATAAGGTAAACAGATACACAACCTCCTCCTTGGTTACATACTCCGTCTGTGAAGGCCAGTAGAATGCCTCTCGAAGCTTCGGAAGCGGCATAAATGGATGTTAGTGTACAAGGGGCAAAATTGAATAAGCACATCAAAGTAAACAAAAATAAATGACCAAATGACGGTACTTCTCACTTCGTTTTAAACCCCTTGTTCAGAAAGGAAATAAAGGAAATCCTGCAATCACGGGTTTACGCCTACAGCATGTATAATATTGAAGACTACAGCACAGTTCGTAGGCTGTAGAACATTCGCATGATAAAACTAATGAACATTTGTAGTCATTTTAAGATTTATTCACCAAATTTACTCTAGAGCGGCAACCGAAGCGCAGGATTCATCAATCTTACATGAGCCAATGTAGCCAATGTGGGCAAGTTGTCCATATATGTACCGTAGGTTGCATAAAACCAAATTATTGGGAACTGGTGAATATTCTGGTGTAACTTCTTTGAAAGTACCAAATTAACAGTTTGTGGCTCTCTTAGGTTCAAGCTAACCATGGATTTATGGAGATGGTGTTGCTCTTGTGCCTATTGAATGGTGGAATTAAATGTAATTGGGGTTCCGTCGTTGGCGGAAGGGGCGATTAAACTTATGCGATTGAGCCGTTTCATGCCACTGTCGTACAGAAATTACTATTAATTAAAAAAAACTGCCTTGGCAACTTAAATATCTTTAAAAGCGCGTAATTTTTCTACCTGAATGTTGTACATTATAGTACATGTCCCATAATCAGACTATTTCACGTAACCCTTTAGATGTAAGCCTTCAAAAGATCGATATCTTGTATCGCCAGGAGGGACAAATCAGGATCGACGTTTACAAAAGAGCTGAACATTTGACCAGTGTTGAAGCGGCATCAAAAAGGTATTAAACACCTTTTGCAAAAGCAGCGCCGAGAAAATGTTCACGGTTGAAGAATCATACAACAAAGAGAAATGAATGATAGGCTATGCTCGGTCATCTCTAGAAGCATCGCAACTGATGCAGAGAGTTCATAGAGGTCATCTTTCCCTGTCTGTAGTGATTTGAAGGATTCAAATATATCTTTATTGTTATACAGTAAAACTTGTCTAAAACGGAACACGATCCAATTGCTATTTCCCCCCGTTTTTACAGGTTTCCATCTTACCAAGGATTTCAGAATAATAACACCAAGTACAGAAAATGTGATCGCGTAGAATTGCAATGAAGGAATAATTTAAAATAAAAATGTGTAAATAAAAATTAGGTCCACATGTAGTACCGATATGTTACCATGGTAGCCCGGTTAGAGCGATGCCACGGAAAGCCGAAAATTCAAATGGTTCAAATCCCGACAATGGCTTTGAATTTTATGGTCTAATTCTACCTTTCTAGCACACATGTAATACAAATATATGCAGAAAATCCCATGAGAATTGCTGTAACTGAAAGGATCAATTCCGGACTTCAAAGATAAATTGAACACTACCATTTGCTGCACTACGTTCTTTACAGGCAGGAGATGTATGAACTTTCTGTCGTATAATAATTGTTTAAGCAATCTTCTCGCAACAAACTATTCAGTTAGGTTAATATTCTCTTGAGATTTTCAAGACAATAAATGCCTTTATACTTGCATTTAAAGTTAACATATGCTTCTTATATTATTTCGGTTGCTCCCTTGCAAATTAGTCGTAGTAATTGCAGCAGTTTTTATTTCATTTTGTGATTAGTGCACAGATCCAGCGGGTGATTACAAGTATAGAAAGAGAGGCAAAAAAACAAAAACAAACAAACAAACGCCTGCCGTGTTTACCATTAGGCTTTCTAAAAATCTGAAACCAGTGGACTGAGTCACAATTTTCGTCATCAGAGAGTTTCAATAAATGTAAAAGTTGAAAATCTGATATGAGAAAAACAAAGACTGAAATAAACCAAGCATATTATTGGTTGTATAATGTAAACCTGCTAAGCATACAATTTCTATCGACATATATAGCGCAGATCGAGTTCAGATATGCTTTGAAAGCTATGATTTAAATGTGTTTATTGAAGCGAAAACCACAAATTATAATTTTTCACAACTTTTTCACTCACCGTCGCTTCATTCATGGATAGTGTTGGCCTTGAAATAGGCCTTTATGGATGTTTGTCATCTGGTTGTAATTTTTTTTTTTTTGTTTGTTTGTTTGTTTTCATAGGTTTTCATCTTACAAAAGGTTTTGTTTTAATAAAAGAAATCATATAAAGTGTGGTTGCACAGAATTACAGCGAAGGAATAATTAAAATTATAATTATAATTCTGTAAATAAAAGTTAGTTTCAAATCTGTTTTGCAGTATTTTCTACTTGCATATGCAGTTTCTTAGTACTCACGTATCCATCAAAGTGCGCTGTTGCTACTTCTTTATAACAGAACGGGTTTTAAAGCTTCAGTGCAAATACAGTTGCTTAAAGATTAATGCTTATCACTTTAAAATTTTAACGCGCAGCTATGTATTACGGATATAATAATCAGCCTTCAGTTATTTATGCAGACGGTTCCAGAAAATTATTCCATTTCCGTATGTGAAAAGAATAATCTAGCGTATCCCTTAGCCACACCAAAGAAGAAGAAGAAGAAGAAGAAGAAGAAGAAGAAGAAGAAGAAGAAGAAGAAGAAGATTTTTTTTCCCATACCTGATTACCCTCCCCTTATGTAGGACTTACACCCCCTAGGACTTACAAGCCAGTGCCAAGGGTCAGACGCCTGTCGGGGAGCAGAGCATTCTATAGACCGGACGGAGTGAAGACCTGGAAACGGGTGGTCACCCAAGCACCAGGTATGAGAATGAGGAAGAGGATGATATGAAATGCAGGCGAAATGGATGATTGGAAAGGTAATAATGGAGCAATTGGTGGAATGAGTACCGGGGGAAACCGGACAATGTCATTTGATTAATCCTCGGGCTAACCTAAGCTGTAAATGATCTTCCTCATCCACCCCTTATAGGTACATATGTTTTAAACCCAAACCTTTAGTTATTAATTACTGCTTTCTTATTTGAAATATTAAATCATGGACTTTATTTCGCAAATTTTGTTTGTATTTTATACAAAGTAAAAGGTCACAAGAAAATGTGAATAGCGTAAAAAAATGACAGTATGAAATTTCTTTACCTCGTATACACGTCCTGAGGCCCCATATCGAAATTGCAGTGGAACAAAAATGAAATACGCCAGAGGTTTTCAACAGAGTATGTCAACAAATGGAACGTAGGCTCTGGTGGGTAAGTACACATAGCCACCTCAAAGAATCGGCATACACGTTAAGGGTTTCCTGACTTGTATTCGTAGGGACTTATAAATTTGGCTATTAGAAATAAACTCCTAAAGCATTTGTCATTTTGGGGGGTAAACGAACACACTTGCGCATAAATGTGAATAACGTAAGGTAAGAGCAGAAAAAACTTACATTAAATTCATTCTGTTGTCAGCGTTCACCAAGGATTAGGGTACATTTTAACTTAAATGAGTAATTATAAACGTGTACAGCACACACTGTTATTGCAACATACATAATTATTTACAACGGATCCCCTCTTTGGAGTTAGAATGTGGTAAATTACATAGAAAAGTGGACTTGACTCGCTATCCCCTTGTGATGAATGATTTGGTATATGGTGGACAAGTAATTAGAACTCCTTGGTTATTACTATGTGGATTTGAAGATAGCTTAGTAATTTGCAGATTTGCTGATGTAGACACACGCTAAGGAAACCGCAGGTTATGCAGAAGAGGGGTGGACTTCCCCAAAGTGGGGCAGATGTGAAATCAATAGGAGGTAGAACACCCACAAAAGAAATAACTGCACAAAGGAGTCATTTCCCGGAGTAATTATACAGCAGAGGAACGCCATTACTTCGTCCTCAAGATGACGACGGTTTCTGGGTCGATATATCTCGAACACCTCCAGTGCATTGTTCGCCCTCTCCATGCTTATTTTTAAGTGCGCGCCGCACAATGAACTCTGACGTAGGTCCATTGTCGTGGGCACAAAACAAAGCAATTGCTTCATAAAATATGGAATAGAGCCCATTTGGAATTCTATAACAGCCCGCATGCGCTGTGCGAGTGAGAGAGTCTGTTCACGAACAACAAGTTCTGGAGAGATCGGGGAGCCAGATTGACCCAACATTTGGGCGCTTTTCCGCCGAGATCTACTGCAGTAGAGGTCATGAAGTTTCATCTGGCATACTTTGTTTCTGATAGAATCGGCTGCAGCCGCGCCCTCCTGCATCTGTGCATGTTTTTCACGTTAAATTCGTACTGCAGTTTATACCGTACTATGCGAATCAAAAAGAACTAAGGTTGGTTGGACCATAATTTTATTTATCAACGATTTAATTTATAACAGTTGATGTTAGCTTCTGATTTTTAGTATGGACTTTCACTTAGTTTCTATGAATGTTATATAATTAGGTTGGTGGATGGCGGAAATATCGCCTTGCTGGAATTTTTTGACTTTTTGGGAAGCTAAGCTAAATCTTAAAGACGGACATATTGAGGATGGTGAATGCCCTGTCTCTCAGCCCTAACGTCTCCCAACAAAAGTAGTTGCATGTCATGCAACTCAACCGGCTGCCTTCACCCACGCACTGTTTTATCCAAAAAATTGTGATTTAATTATTCAGTTACACAACAAATAGTTTGATAGATAAAGTAGCCCATCTTCTATTCACAAATGGAATGCATGCATTTTATATTACCATCCTCGCAGTCGTGGAGTCGTAGTGGTAGTTCACAGCTGCCCATATTCCGCCCAACGCACAATAAGGCCAAAAACCATGTTTATTTTTCTCAAAAATGATACATTATGTACTGATGCACGATTGATCCTCGTGTGCTTTGTTCACTTCAAAAGAAAATTTATCTACTATTTAGTGAGCATGGATAACATTCTACATTTGTTTCTTATCTTAAACCATAATGCTTCTTGTCTAAAACCGATACTGTTGTTTTGAACTTTGCCTCCAATTCATAAACCTATGTATCAATGCAGGAAAATGTTATTGAAATTCTCTACCAGAGTAAGTAAGAAACGTAATTGAAATTCTGTATCAGACTAAATGAGTGTTTTTAAAGAGTTACAGTGCATATAACTGTTGGAGTATCAGATGTCTCCATCAGCAGATCCAAAAAAGAAATGAAACTAACACTCATGAATAACTACTTGTTTATTTATTGTTTCGTGTTTCAATCAAAACTCTCTGCACAAGAAAATGCCAAATATAAATCACAGGCGGGGAGCAACAAATGAAGGCCAAGACGATCTTCAATATTCACCATTATCAGTTTTTGGCTTTTGTGAACAATATCTAAGGAAACATTCCAAGGCACATGAGATAAACAAAGGCGACAAGTTCTCTCACTTTGTAGTAAACGTGGTGAAGTAATGTGAATACACAAAGCGGAATACTGCAACTGCAACGGGCGCACACCGCGTTCGAAAGGCAAGATGTGAACTAAAACTTGAATTACATCCTTGAAGTTGTTGCTATGGGTGGGAAGGGAACACTTCGGATTTAGATTGCGCCAAACGAGTTTTCGGCAATCTAAGTTACCGACTTAAAGGATTGGATTTTGTGTCTCATCTGGAGATCTGCGGGTAATTTCGAACATTGCAATTCAGTTACATCTAGGACCTATACACATGTATGCACAGGTCAGCCTCTCTCTTCAAACACAATGTAGCTAGAATATAATGCGATTAGAAGTTGACATGACAAGAAATTGCATTATATTTGCAATTTGGACTACTTCACTACGTTTTTCGGCTTCGAAAGGAAAAACATTTTTGCAGGACAAGCCAGAGAGATTTGCAGATTACAGCGGGTTAGATGAAATACGCCACTGCACGAAATGGTCTCTTGTATTGGGGTTCTCGTGAAGATGATGGAGCTTGTCCGCCAGGTGTGCGATACCACTGTGCCATGCCAATAAAAACAAGAGTTGGACACATGTGCAGCGCCGTCATCCTCCATTAAAGTGCCTCTTCGTGTAGGTATCTAGAGGGGGACGTCGTTCCATATTGGAACTATCTACTTTATCCACATATATATAGCAACGTTAAGCAGTAATCAGTATGATAGCTGGCTTATTCATAAAGGCTGCATGGCCCATCACCATGGTGTGGGGATAGATAGCATTTCTGCGTCGCATTCAGAAGAACTCGGGATCGAATTTGGGTTGGATGAGATACCTGGATAATGCTTTTTCTGGGGTTTTCCCTCATCTTCATAAGACGAATATGGAGCTACTTTAAGTTCATAGAACCCCTAGTCATAGAGTATCATTTTACCATTTCAGAGTCCTATATGACCAATTATAGTGTATACATTTAGCTAAAACAACCGCGCGACGATACGATAATACGGAAACTAAAAAGGAATTGAGTCCATAGACAGCTGAGTGAATTTTCAAGACTATTTCATTCATATGCTGCGTATTGACTAATAGCGTTTAGTGATGCCTTGGATATCGACCAATTATGGCCGTTTATCTTATAATACGCCTGCAAGGATGCTATTTTTTATGGTAAAACATCA
The DNA here is from genome assembly GCA_030765045.1 of Tenodera sinensis. NCBI lineage: Eukaryota > Metazoa > Arthropoda > Insecta > Mantodea > Mantidae > Tenodera > Tenodera sinensis. The sequence continues at coordinate 233,408 of JAUKNM010000143.1, forward strand.
GCCGCTCACTAAAACGTAATAGAACTACATTTTTAATCAAATTTAAGTAAACTATTGTCTATGTCGAAATAAGTTCTTGAAAAATTTCTTTATTGCTCCTCATTTAGTTTATTTTTAGGATAGCTATTTTTTCAGTCCCTGTTGATCGCTTGATTACTATTTAGTAAGACATTCGATTGTTCGTTCGTTTACTACGATATGCTGTGGCCTGAGAGTTGACACAACCTTGATTTGATTTCAAACAACATAAGAAAAAGCAATTACTATTTATATAATCTGTACCAACCTATTCATGGAATAGTCTAAACAACAGTCGTAACCGTACCAGTGATAAATAACGTAGCTATAGTACTACAGTTAAGAGCCACTTATCTCTTTGTATTCCATATTTAATGGCCAGTTTGAAATTATTTATAAAATGTATATTCGCAAAATTAGACTTCGTTTCCCTTAGAAGTCTTCAGTTATTCTCTGGAAGGTTTAGCTATTCTGCATCGATCATATTATCCCTTGGTGACCACAGCTGTAACTGGGAGAGAACATTAGTTGGTGGCCAGATACCAGCAAAGGCTTCATGTTGGTAAGAGAACATTATATTGTATACATATTCGCAAGTATAAATGCGAGTGGTGATTCAAGACACAACCTATTTATGTGTCCGATAGACGATAACATGTGGAACAGACACTATCAATGAGCTCAGCTGCATGTTAGAAATATCAACTTGTGTAAACCACGCTGCAACACGACGCTGCTCTCCTAATGTGCTCAATCATTTTTCCCATGGCTATGCACACATGGCAATTAAAATGTACCTATATCTTGAATTTTCTGGAAATAGTGTGAAGGTAATTGGTAAATCATAAACCATAGACAAAGTCCTACTACACGAAGTAGATCTCTTCAAAACAGTTTATTTGAAATTGCTGTTTTTGTGGCACAACATCTGATTATAGATCTGAATTCCTATATCACTCTTGTGCCTTCAACGAATTGCGTAAATAAATATTTCTGCAAAGGTTTATCTAAATTATAATGAAACAGATAAAAGAATACGCTTTCTTAAGAATAGTTATATAAAAAGAACCATGGGTTCAAAGAGTTGTGAATGCAGCAGAAGATATTTTTTTCTGGTAAACCCGCCGGTTAAATCTGCCCAGGTTAAGTATACAGCTCGGCCTATTCGCGTTACTCTAAACATTAAGCGGTGCTGTAATCAAAGTAATGAACATATAAAAGATTTTGTTGATCATTCCTCAATTTTTCAGAAAAAACGTTTCAAAAATGTCTACTGACGATGTTTTGGACAGCGTGTTTGTAGAAGGGTTGTCTGTCTCTGTACTTGGGGACGTTGTTTACACATGGGAGTGCGTAGGACGCTTTGATCTTTAGCGACTCTTGATGGAAAACAGAGATTTGTCCGGACATGGTAGCAAACCATGTTTCTGACAAGATGAACGTGGCTTTGTGTAAACGTCAACCATTCGATGAGACGTACACAAAGCCGGGTGTTGTAATAAATCTCCTACCACCGAAGAAGAGCTCGAACACCAGCCTCTGTACAGTGGTACATATCAACATCCTCAAACTGTGTACATTATTTGTAAATGTTGTATTCAGTATGACGGGAGGTAGTATAAGGTATGTAAATCTCGAAAAAGGATTAGCCCTAACAATGCCAAGCCCTATTCCAGAACTTATACTGCTACTTTGTGGTAAAAAAAAAAATCTCTGAGCAACTTTTAAAACAAAGTACGAGTATTTTAAAATTGGGTAGTATATCTTGTCATATTTATAAAGGCAATATTTAACATCGTTTAACTATTTCTATTTTACTTTCTCACATGAATCACTTTATACCGACGGGGCAGTACTTTATGCCCACCTTGACATTTCATTGTTTCTCAAAAAGAGCAACAATGAAAACTTTGAAACAGTTACTCAATTCAGTAGTAGAAACAGTGATTGACAATAACAATTAACTGCTTGTCTTTAATCAAAAAAATTAAAAGACATAATTGAAAAAAGTATAGGCGGGCATAAAATATCCCCCCCCCCCTTTGTAATGCTAGGGTTAACTAAAATCGCTACTACTGGCTTTGTGATCTGGTGGTGGGCATACTGGCTTCTAAATCGTGGTCTGGGGTTCAATATCAGGCTGGTGGCTAGAAATTTTTGTTTATCCTGGATTATTACCCATTCTCTCCAGAGTCTGGAAGTTGGAGTGGAAGTGAAAATGTTACGCTAGATTTTTCATAACTTATTAATACATCAGTTATTTAACTCATCTTCGTGCTCCATTAGAACACTTAGGGATTAATCAAGAATTATAGAGCACTCTGTGAATGGAGAAGTTAAATTTATTGTTCCAAGATTGGTAAAAGTGTGTAGGTTATTCTTGCGTGAACCCCCTTTTTTCTCCCTCCTTCCTCTCTCTCATGCACGCGCGCACGCACGCACACACACACACACACACACACACACACACACAAACACACTACATGTATACGGTAATAATAACACGACCGTTTTTGCTGCAGGCTATGCATTAACATAAAAAATTACCAGTTTCGACACTTATTAGACGTATATTGGTAAGTATACTTCTTAAAAATGACCAGTGCATGATCTGTCCAAATTCGTATCTGTGTGGTTTCAAAGGAAAGTTTCATAAGACCATTTACGGCTACACAAATTTTGTGAAAGCACTCTGGCGTCTTCAGAGGCCGTACTGCCCCTTCCTTTGCCGGCATTTTTACACAAAAGTGCTGTTTTTATTCAGAGATTTACAGCACCCTATTATACAGGTACGGTTTGGGTCCCGGAAATTTTCGAAAATCCCGGCGATCGGCCTGTGCATTGTAAGATTATTGGTCAATAAATCTTGAAGGTTGGCAACCGTAATGACTAACAAAAGAAGGCTTGCCTGGACAGTACAGTGTCTGTTTGTTCACAGTCAACACGGCCATGGAAGAACAAATACGGCCATGTTCGCTAAAAGCCCCTGCCTTCTTCGTCTGGAAAACTCTTTATAATAACACGACCATAGCCCTTCTTTATTGCAATGGGTAGGTTCCACCCTTCGCTTCAACCGCCAGCTTTCATCTCGAGCATGGAAGTGCTATGCCCCGGGGCCCTTCGCGAAGCAGCGGCGGAATCCACAGCATAGGTCCAAATAGCATCAAACTACGAACTAAAATGCATTTCTTACTTTTAGAATCCATGGCTCCATTTGTGTTATTCTGTATTTCTTTACTCTTTTTCTATTGTTCCTTCTTTTCTTCCTGCTCTAGCCCTCCTTCGTGAAGAGCTGATGCGCTGGTTGGAAAAACAAGAAATAAAATTCTTACTTCCAGGGTTAGATGCAAATTTAAATATTTCATGTAGTTATCTCAATAAATATTCAATTTTAATCAGAAACTTAGAAGGTATAAGGTATACATAGATATTGCTAATAGTGATATTGCGATGAAGATCAAGATGGCGACGACGACGACGACGACGACGACGATGATGATGATGATGATGATGATGATGATAAAATACCTGGATATGGATATGGGTATGCGTAGATTTTCACGCCCGGAGTTGGTAATTCTAAAATAATCTTCCGGGCTGATTTCCTGCTCTGCAAATCACCAAGCGGACTTCGCCTTCGCCACCGATGTCCACCGCAGTAGTGGACCAAACGTGTGGACCCAATTACTCCCCCAGACCACGGCAAACCAGACTGGAAGATTCTTCTAGAATTATGGATAGTTGAGATGTAAAGATTTCTACAACGTTTGAATTCTTAAGTGAACCACATTAATGAGTTTAGAAGAGAATTTTCAAAAATCTTATCGACACGTTTCAAATTTGATTGATATCGATACAAAATTGAGGGTACTTAAATGAAGAGTATTCGAAACGTGCAATGATTTTTAGTTCCATAAAGTCTTCTAAATATTTGAATCTAAGAGACATTTGCAGAGGCACCTTAAGTTGTGCAGACATTGGCATTTTTATTTCATTGTGAAACTATTGACATTATTTGCTTTAAGATTATACCCCTAGGTTGCTTTGTTTCTTTTTCAAAACAAATATTTCAAAATTTAGGTGTGGGCGCTCATATGGATTTATACATTAGGTCAGAGAGCAAAGATTTGAAATTAACAACTAAAATATAATAATAATAATAATAATAATAATAATAATAATAATAATAATAATAATAATAATAATAATAATAATAATAATAATAATAATAATAATAATAATAATAATAATAATAATAATAATAATAATAATAATAATAATAATAATAATAATAATAATAATAATAATAATAATAATAATAATAATAATAATAATAATAATAATAATAATAATAATAATAATAATAATAATAATAATAATAATCCCTAACACAACCCCTTCGTGGGCCAAGGTTTGCCGCCCGGCCGCTGCGTCCCCCACCTCTGCCCACTACAGGCATCATGAGTGGAGTGCAGAACTGAAGCTGGGATGTGGTCAGCACTCCGAGCCCTCCCGGCTGGTTATGCGGCCATCGCGACCTGTGAAATTCATAATAGAATAAACTAAAACAATATGCGGCCGTGAAGACCACATAACTGGTCGGGAGGGATCGGGACGCTGACCACGTACCACCCTCTAGTACTGCACCCCACCAATGACCCCTGTAGTGGGCCGAGGGGGGGGGGGACGCAGTGGCTGGACGGTAAGGCTTGGCTCTTCATAGGCTGTTGTGCCGGGGCTTAGTTTAAAACAATATGCATACAATGGAAAATGTATTATATTTGGCCAGCCACATCACATTTCTAAGATGTCATCTAAACAAACACTGTTATTCGTTGTTAGCGCTCGTTTTATTGAACTAATGATCGTTTTCTTCGCATTGTCTTATACATCGTGGATTTACACAACAGGAAGTAGATAAGCCCATCAGTGATGTTTGACACAAAAGTAATGTTTCCTGCACACATGAAGATTAACCAAAGCTGGAAAGAAAGAAAAAAGTGCTTGTGAACAGTAATGATGTATCTGTTTTCCTAATACTTTGTGATAAATGCACGTCAAGTTCATGATGTGACAAGAGACAGATAAATGCTGGAGTTGTGATGGACGTATCGTGTGCAATCCCACAAGAATACCCCTTCTACATTATTTAGTTTCCTGCAGTCCGAAAATAAAACTCAGCGCATTAGTGTATAAATTTATAATAGGGAATAAAACCGCAGTTTTCCTCAACGAATTTGACATTACAATAATTATTTACCTCAAAAAGTGGAATATGTTGTGACCCTTTTATCTCCAGGAAAGGTGTTCAATAATTTATATCAAATGACGTTGGAACGTAGTTTAAATATTGAGAAACTCAAAGTAGCCCAACTACATTACAATTATAATGGGTTCTATTTTAAGGCTTTCCTCATGACATTAAATTCTCCTACTGACTCAATTTTTTATTTCTCTGTTACGTACTTACAGCAAGAGAGGAAGTATTGTATTCATCCCAAAAAGGTCTACATAGAGATTTACTGGAAACACGTTTTGAGGTCCCCTGAATAAAAAGCCTTTTTAGAAAAGAGGCCAAGTGTGTGTGTGTGTGTGTGTGTGCGTGTGTGTGAACTCAGAAATGGAAATTCAGTTAAATATCTTCAAAGATCTCCATTTTCGAAAGATGTGAAGATTTAAAAAAAAATATCCCGCACTCCAAACTACCCTTTACATAGAAAAAGTTTCGAATATTTTGATTTTCTGAAAAGAAGCTCTAATGATTTTTATTAAAATACCGTGTGCTTAAGATATTTTCATGACAAATTAAATGCATATATTTATAAAAATATTTATGTCCAATGAAGTAGAAAGAAGAATAAACTTTTTAAGAATAGTTTGAAGAATGGTTAGGGAAAGTCATGTGAATGTAGGACATCAGATACTTAGATAAAGGTCGCGTCTGTATTTGTGTGAATAAAATGCATGAAAAACGAAATGCCTGAGAGTACCAAATTTAGTATTTAAGTTTAGTATCTTCCAATGTTGCGACAGAAAGATTGTACAAGAAAATCAGGCTTGATAAGTGGGGTGCAGAACTGGGGAATGGGACGTGGTCAGCGCTCCGAGCAGAGACCTAACGAGGCTTGTTTTATGGAGGTACTATATTTTATTATGTGGTCCCTAAGAATGGAGCTATAGTAGTTTTGGTGTACTATTGCCCTCACCTTTTTTTGGGCAAGTTTTCAATTTAGACACCAGGAAGAACTACCACTGTAAATTTGTGTAAATCAATGTTATTCAAATCCATTTGGCTCAGCGAAGAATATGTTTCGTAATTCAACATTTTGAAATATTCAAGCTTGTTTCTATTTAACAGTTTTAGTATTTCCGCTAATTGTGCGACACCACGGTGGTGCAACACTGAGGCCCCAAACCTATGGAATTTTCCATAAGGCATTGCATAGGAGACGCGGAGCAATGAAACAAAAAACTGCTGTTCCAACGCAGGTGTCTCTGTTGGTCTTTCTGATTCGCTGGAGCGTACCACCACATCCAATAACATTTTCCACCGCCTGCCTCACAACATCTGAATATCATTAGAGCTTTTGTCAGGACCTCATGTCCAACTGAAAAGGCTCTGAAAGACATCACAGCGCCTGTCATCCGGGCCCTCATGTTTCTCTTCCTTTTTTGTTGCTTATTTTGCCTTAATTTCTTTTAATTCCCCCTTTCATGCTTTTCTAGTTCTGGAGTCTACATCATTCCTCTCGTTTTGCTTAATTTATTACCGGGTGGTTCACTTCTTATTTTTGGCCTGTGATGTTCTTGTGTGCATGTCTCACAGTTTCCCTTTTACATCTTATTCTCTGTAACTAGAAGGGACATGTACGATGTTTTATAGGAAACCAGAAGTTGAATCCCTTTTGGACCGGTTCATATTGCATTGCATTTTCAAATCTGTACTACCGGCAATCAATATTGCTATAAGTTTCTCACCTCCATTTGAGCAGGAGTATTTAAAAATATTCATCCTGATGGGTGAAAGAGTTGTCATGTTTTAGTGAAACATTTCTGTTATCTACCCATACATACACCATCTATTTTGTTTCTTCACTTTTATTGTTCCATTTATACTCCGCATTTACTGCAATGGTCATATCGGCGGCGTTTTGCCGTTGAAACGTATTGCCTCAACTGGTATACAGCTGTCATTGGATTTCTTTGGGTTTTATACATTAGAACACACAAACACATTCACACTCTCATTTATACTTCCAGGCTCCGGGCCGGACAGGGAATAATTTAGCTACAGAAAAAGTCGCACCCCGAAGTGAACCCGGGAACCTCGCGCAATAGGCAGGTGCTTTAACGCATAAGCTACGGGGTCAACCCAGCGTCTATTTTCATTTCCTTTCTTATTTCATTTAACCTCAGTTTTTTAGTTTTCCTATTTCTTGTTTTCTCTGTTCACTTTTTTTTATCGTTATCGATGTAAAGTCCATATACGCTTCTCTCCCCCCTCCCCTCCCCCACATGGAAACACATTTATACATATACAAACACACATGCCTGGGGCGGGACTCGAATCCGCAGTTCTCCGCACCAAGCTACGCTAAGGGAAGCGCTTTTGTGTGTGTGTGTGTGGGGGGGGGGGGGGTGAGAGAGAACAAGAAACTCAAAAATTAAAAACGAGAAGTCTACCATATCTGGTAAATAAATTCAGCTGCTTCCAGGGATGCTAAACGAAGTTTTCTTATCTAAACTGCTAAAAAATATCCTGGCTCCACCATTTTTATTAAAACACTCTTCTTTGATTTATTTGCATATCTAATACAGTGCATATTCCGTGAATGACATTCCTTCTTCACTCTGAATGGATTTTGTATAACGCTATATAACTGGTAAACCATAGAAGAGGTGGAAATGTGGAACTTATTTTTGACGTTGTAGGTTTTTAAAATGTGTCATCTGATGGGATATTCTTGAATAGTTGCGATTTTTCTTTCTGTTCTTTTGTAAAATTCATTATTACGAGTTAAGAAATTGTATCTTCATAGTTTAGTGTATCTTTTGGATGCCGTTTCCGACTGTTGTATTCTACTGAATTACTAATGCCTTCTGGGATGTAATATACTGTAAGTAGCGTAACACGGATGAAAAATATATTTCTACCAATACTATAATGTGCGAAGTATGTATATAGACATGTTTTGAGCTCCCTGAATCCAAAAAATGCATTTTTAGAAAAGGTCCATATGTGTGCGTGTGCGTGTTTGCAGCATAACTCAAAAATGAAATGCCAGATAAATAGCGAACTTGGGATTTAAGTTCATCTTCCAAAGATGCGGCAAGAAGTTTTTTAAGAATCCCTTCCTCACCCAAACTAGGTACCTCTTGCATGAAAAAATATTAGGAGGTTTCTGTTTCCTCAAAAATAGTTCTTGACGATTTTGACTAAAATGCCATATATTTAAGATACATTTGATGGCTAATAAAATGTAGATTTTGAGTCTCTTAGGAATGACTTCAACAGAAATTTTGTGTAACCGGTAAACCATAACAAATAGACAAATACGTAGTGCACATAAATGTAAATATCTTTAAAACAATCTTTGTAGTATGAGTTATTACTGTGATAGCCATTATTTTTGGTTTGAATTTGTTAATACTTTTGTTATTTATAAACAAAATAAACAAATATCCAGATTTGTAGCAGTTTAAAATACATAAATAAAAAAAAATACAATTTGAAACCTTATCAAGAAATGGTTCTTGTAAGATTCTTCTTGCCTACAGTGTGAATTATGTGTAACAGACATCTCATATCGTATGTTTCACTGAAATTGTAACTATTAATTGTAATTAACTTCAGTATAATTATATTGAATTTTGTATTCGTTTATTGTTATATGATTAGTTGGTAAGTTAATTCTATGTTGTAACATTCACGTTTGTACTTAGGTTTATTTGAGGAATCCGCCACGGTACACGAGATTTTCTCATTCAAGGGTGATGCTGGAATTCATATTTTAGTTTTCTGATGTAATTATTAACTAGCAATAATTGCATTAATTATTAAAAGTTATTGATGCAAAAGTTTATTTCATGAGGTAGACGCTTTCTTAAGAATAGTTTGTAGAAGCTTTTAATAAAAAATAAACGATAGTGAATAGAGAAAATCATGTAAGTGTAACGCAACGGATAGTTTTATTATTATTTTTATTATTATTATTATTATTATTATTATTATTATTATTATTATTATTATTATTATTATTATTATTATTATTATTATTATTATTATTATTATTATTATTATTATTATTATTATTATTATTATTATTATTATTATTATTATTATTATTATTATTATTATTATTATTACTATTACTATTACTAATATTAATATTACTAATATTAATATTACTAATATTAATATTACTAATATTAATATTACTAATATTAATATTACTAATATTAATATTACTAATATTAATATTACTAATATTAATATTACTACTACTACTACTACTACTACTACTACTACTACTACTACTACTACTACTACTACTACTGCTACTACTACTACTACTACTACTACTACTACTACTACTACTACTACTACTACTACTACTACTACTACTACTACTACTACTACTACTACTACTACTACTAGTACTACTGCTGCTGCTACTACTATTACTACTACTACTACTACTACTACTACTACTACTACTACTACTACTACTACTACTACTACTACTACTACTGCTACTACTATGTGAAGTTCCTGGCTCTTGTGTTTATTGCTTATTTTGGCCCCCACTATCAGCAATAACGAAGATAGCTCTGTTCTTGATTTAAAATTATAGCATTTTAACTTGTCCCATGTGATTAACGACACGCTTGCATAGGAGGAGAGCACTTTTGCTCTGAGCAGATCCTCCATCAGAACAGTTAACACTCTACACTCCTCATTTCACAGTCGACAGCACAGAAATCGTCGGACACTGCCGTGCTTCATTGACTCAGCCAAGCATGTTATACCTGGAGCTGTGTCCATTGTCAACAGACGAGATTGGCTCCAACAGAAAAGATGTCCGAAACAATGAGGCACTTATCTTAAAATCTACAGCATGCCCTCAAGGATTCCAGCTTTTCTGTCTCCACTCTTGGGTTTTGGCGTGTACTTCATCATGATCAAGTGGATGGAGGTGTTAAGGGTCTTGAGATAGGTAGTAATCGTGCAATGGTTAGTTTCATAATGACCTTCTCGTAAACGAGGTAATTGATATTTTAGTGCTATTAATGGTGTTTCTTAGGTACATTGTTTTGCACGCAGGATAATTAAACGTGTCACACCATCTGGGTAATTTAAAAATATGACTCGTTTACTCGAAAAAGCCTTAATATGTTTTACCAAATTGTTAGAATAGCGCCGATTTCATATACTCTCCACTTTTACGGGAAATAGAAGTCTCGTTTGCTTCTCTTTACTTAATTCAAAAGACATCCTGGAACGCGTAACACAATTTAATGACACGGGGTTCAACTTTTGAGCGAAACATCACATTCTGTAACATCGCAAAGTGCATACAATTGACAATTCGTTTATAATGTAAGTAAACACATTAGTGAATTGTACTAATTAAACTGATACTCTATCATATATTATGTATTTAGATAGGGTACGATTTTAATCATTCTTGTATTATCTCACTAGAGTTTATTTAGTTTCTTAATAAACCCTACGGAAGAAGAGACTACCTATACATCTTAGCTGTTATGCGATCTCAATTGGATCAAAAAGACCTAGCTCATTTTCTGAGAATCGGCGTTGTCAGTTTTCGAATTATGCGAGAAATTGCTAAGGAGCCACTCCTAGAAGTGCATGCCTTTGCAGTAAACGTACCAACAGCTGGAAAAGACTTTAAAGTGGTTACTTTCCTAGTTTAAATGCAAACTGGTCTGACTAAGGCGAAGTAGAAATTTACACCGTTTTCTAAAACAGTTATTACCTCATTTTTCATAATAAATAACTTTTTACAAAAATGTAAGGCGTACTTAGAATGCATCTAGGAAGGTACCATTGCCTGCAGACCGCCATTTAATGTATGTGGGTACTAGATATAACCTCTTTTTTATTTTTTCCTTTCAATAATATTTAAAAAGAGTTGTATGAGATCAAAATGTATAAAAATAGGTTCATTGTAGATGTAAATTCTTATATCATGTCTTTAAACATAGCCTTTGCAATTTCCCTTTGTATGCCTTTTTCGCTGTGTATGGTTAGAGAATAGTAAAAAATTAAAGTGAAATGAAACATAATAACGAATAGATTAATGTGGCCACACGAAGTATTAGTAACAAAAAAACTTCAGGGAAGTAAAAGTAAGCACGGGTCGCCGTTTGGAAAATATTTTTCGTCACTACCTGTATATCTGAGAATACATATTGAGTGATTCAGTGCAACAAATGCGATCCTTAATATTTTTAAAGAGACATTCAAATTATAGAGTCAAAACGTATTACCTTTCTTAGTTGCAATGAAGAAATGTCGCTACCAATAACACATGCAATATGAGTTTAACGGAATATGATTCAGGAATGGCCTCAAATAACAAGGTCAGCATATTAGAATATAGAAAAATACAATCAGCCATTGAAATTAAGCCCCATTTGCAGCACCGAACTTCACGCTATTGAAGACACATAGGCTATTGTTTGACAACAGATGTATTATCTAGAAATACTAACTACTTATCTTCTACTAATCATTGATTCTTAAAAGCTATACAGGGTCATTCGTCAAGATAAAGAAAACAAATGCAAGTGGCGAGGATGATGCATTTCCAGCAGGATGGTGCTGAATGAGAGCGCGGCTCGATGAGCAGGATGTGAGGGTACAGGACCCGGCCCGCAATGTAACGTACCGTAACCCCCCTCCCAAGGCTAAGCTGCTTACAGCGCCCCATCGTGCTTTGACTACGTGCCCGGAAGCTCATGGCGCTGATGTCATGGCTGCTATTCCTTGTGAGCCTACCTTCCTCTTGATGTCGATAAAGTAGGTTAGGCGAAGTTCTACTTATCCAGGATTGCATGGAAATGTTTATAAAACCCAAGCATTATTACAAAAATTATTAAGATACTTTTAAAGAAACGAAATATTGAACCCAGAACTTTTGAATTACAACTTGCTTTCTACCCAACAGACCACAGAGACAGTTAAATAGACCGATTATTATGACATAGGCATAATCGCCTTCAAATGCTGAATTTACTTAGTGTGAAGAAAATTGGTCCTACCTGAGAGATATATAGTGCTATGGTCAGTTGAATCAATATTAATACATTATCAGAAGAAATATGCGGTCTATATGGACGTGCCCATTTTTATAAAGCTTTCACCATTGAAACCACAGACAATAAAACATTTCTAATACTTTAAAATTGTGCTGATTTTAGGGAAGTTTATATCCGTTTCGATGAACATGAACTTAGCGCAAAGTTAAGTGTAAACGGGGATGCTTAAAATGTTTTAAATTTGAATTATTTGAGCTACCCTAAAGAAAGTATAAAAACACTTCTACTACCCCTAAATCGACAACTTGGGCAAACCGGTGTGCACATATAGTATAGGCCTAACAGAAATATACGTTTCCTTGTTCCTTCAACCTTATTTAATATATATTTCAGCCATGCATACTTTCAACCCTGCGGTGTTTAACCTATCTGGTCAAAATAGTGTAGAATTATGACATAGAATCTGGTAAATAACATAGGTTATCTTACAGGTTCCAAAAATTAGCCATCCTTATTTTCAATCAGTCGAATTTTTAAAAACTACCCACAACTTTTATTTTCATTGTTATAACTGTAGTTATTTGCCGTTCGGAGCACAAGTTTTTCCACGCGAGCTCCGGGTTTAGCAAATATTATAAAATATCTTATGACTTAAACAAAAATGTCCTACCTATTTCAGGGTTTCATCAGCAAATTTGCATTATTTTAGTTATCTGGACAACATCTTGAATATTTACGCTTTTGGTGTGAGTGAAATTTGCGGGGTTCTCACGGCTTTCAAAACCAACTATATATTTTATTTTGATCCCCTTAATTTACAAAATGCATATGGGAAAGACAGCTAGTGCCGGACGAGGATCGACGCTTAGTCAGTAACAATGTCGCAATCAAACGGACATACCTGACTGTTTATTGGTTGACATAGAGCTGCATCTACGGTAACCGGCGGCACGAAATGCCACTTATTTCACTGTTTCATTGGAATGGCACGGTAATGATAAAATAAGGGACTACACCCCTACCGCGATGCTCGTTTTTTGGCCCTTTTTGTCCGGTTCACAGCCCTCTGCGCCCATTTTCAACTTTACGAGCTCTCGATCGATTTTTCCATGACCCACCCTCCTGGGTCCATCAATTTCCCGCCCAGTTATTTACCTGTTCATGCCCCCACCCCATTGTTATATCGAACCCATCTGCCTGCATCATAATCCATCCAACCCTTCCCGGCCACAAAAACCCAGCCACTCCTTAAAAAGGAAAAAATATCTGTAATGTAACACCACCCCGTGTCGCTAGGGTTCTCATTGGTTTGTGACAGCTGTCGATCGACATCATTGCTTGGGAAACACTTGGAGCAAGCCAATCTCTGAAGATGTTTAGTGCATAAGAAAGACTTACCCCCTCCTCCAAACAATAGGTAGATATAACATTTTATCGCGCACTTTGATCTTGTTCATTTAAATTAGCAGCTGGTTACCGCATCCTGCCCAGGGTGGCAATCTATGAATATTTATCTTACATTTCGGTCTGTACATATTTTGGTTTATTTCCCTATAGAGAATTTAGTTTTATTTTATTTTTTGTGCCTAGAACAAGCAGGTATTGTTGGTTCACTGCAGTGCTTTTCCCTCCCCCTTTGACCTCTGAGATCATATTAGAAGCTTCGACTTGAGACAATTCATTGAGTGTAGGTTTCGCTATTAGCTTTTACTTTTCATTAAGAAGCTCACCTACATTCATACTTCCAGAAGGAAGGGAATTATATCAATTAAAGAAAAATTCCCCCTTCCCAGCCGAGAATGGAACTCGGGCCTCTTGGTTGAGACGCCGTAACACTGAAGTCCAATCTTATGCTTGGTGTTTGTAAAAGGAAACTTGAGTACTTTTTGGTTTTGCCTTTTAGAAGCAGAATTTTGGGTAGTTTGGAATTTTATTTCCCTTGTAATAAATACCAGCTAGATGATAGATTTACAACTGTCTACAGAACTAGTACTTTCTGTACATAACATGGCCGAGAGGACTAAGAAAGGTTTCCGTTGTGGGGCCGTCTCGGAGGGGGTGGGGGATTAGGGTGTTAGGCTCCGCCCCCCAAGGTACCCCGGATACAATGAGCGGCAGCAGTGAATTGCCCATTAAATGGGACCCATAAAGAATTTGTGTACCCCGCTCGCTCCCTCCTAGTAAAGCGTGTTATTTGTAGGTAGAACTGTGTAATGAAACCTGCAACCCTCAAGAGCCCTTGCTCTCGTTAATATTACAAATTGATGGAGCACTGGCCCTCCTTTGTCTCTCCTTCTTCTTTGTTTCATCAATTTATCCTTCTCCCCTTTCTAACTGGCTTCTTTTCATTCCTTCTTCCTTCCTTCCTTCTCCAGCAAGAAAGAGTTTGTAGACCAAATTCAGAATTCGATAGCGTCATAAAATCTTAGTGCTAAACTGAATTTTGTTGTTGGTTTGGCGGTGTATCTATGAAAAATTAAAACCTTCTCAAGTAGTCCGGGGATATTTTTCAGATATTAACGGTTTACTTCGTAAATATAACCTAACAGCCGCGGTTTTTTATATTCTCCACTGCATTTCTGAGCAATTTTTATTCACTTTATCATCCTAGAGTTAAAACACCAGGCTTTAAGACATTTTGTAAAACACTATACACAAAAAGGTTGAAAATGGGTATAGCTTTCCAAAATGACGACAGTAATAGGTAGTCATAATAAAAAAATAGCAAAAAATCTGAGAAAAGCTCAAACACGTAAACTGTAGTATCATTTGCTCTTTCTGCATTTTAAAAATCGGAATTTTGACTGATATATTTTGTGGATGAACTCTGGAGCCTCTAAAGGCAGGTATATAAAATTTCAATTCCATAATGTGTAGCACTTCGCCTTAACAGCGTAAATTTTTAATGTGCTTTCCATTCAAATTACCTTTAATGTTGTACAGATTTCAACTAATATTGTATGTTGAGACCAATGCTCCTAAAACTCTCATATAACATTTCAACAATACGTGCAAACAAAACAGTACTAACGGTACCTAACGAACTCCCTAATATGGGGATAGGAAAGTAAATAGAAGGAAATGATGCTATAAAAGTGAAAGCAGAAAAGGAAACGAGCAAGGTCTGTGAATAAGGAAGTAAGAAATAAGAAAATACAGTAACAAAAGAAGAGGGAAAGAAGTTGTTCGTGTTACAGTACGTATAGCTGGTTTTGAATAGGGGACTGGCAACACAAGCAAGCAGACGGCAGCAGTAAGCCATACAAATCATTCACGGCCCCTAAGATCCTTTTGACATAAAGTTTTAAGGATTTACGATGGGCAGCCAGCTCATACAACTGAAGCGGCCATGGGACGAGATTTTCTACCAACCCCTTTCAGTATTGAAAATCCTTGGAATTCTTCAATGCCTCGAAACCAGTTCCTGACAAAGCCCTTATCAGAACGGCAGATAAGCACTACGGATAATCTTGGTGCTGGACAGCGAGGCCTTGCCTGGTCCTAAAGAAATGGTTGTCATGTTCCCTTGAATATAATCCACTGTCTGTTATAGGCAGGCATATCAACGGCCAGAACTCTTTTTATCGTTTTCTTTTTCTCTTGAAAGGTGCTCTCTTTTGTTATTGCTCCAGTAATAATTACTGAATACTGAATGGCTTTTTAAAATAAGATATCCTTTTAAGTGTACTTTCATGTAACGTTCTGTGTTACTTTCATCTTTGTGAAACTTAACTCCACAGTTTGCAAGGATAATGTCGATAAACAAATTTTAAGTTAATGCTTTCGTAGAAAACAAGATAATTTTTAAGCTTCGTTAGCGTTCTAACCTGAAAATACTACAATTTTATGGCAATCCCTTTATTAGATTTTTGAACTTGAATATCGAAGCATTTTAACAAAGTCTGATCTGTATGTTACATTTACGTGACCTTCTCTGTGCATACTAACGTTTATTGTTAACATTCTTCTACAAACTCTTCTCTCTTCCATGTTAATCGAGATAAACGTTTACGCAAAGGGTTTCATTATACTTTTTTTTTTCAATTTAGAAGAGGGATAGAGGAGGCTGAAGCGATAGTCAAATCCTTGGAAACCAGGTCGCTGCATGTTATGTTTGATGACATCCTGAGAAACAAAAGAATGGCAACCTAGCTCTAATTCAATGAACGAATTTTTCGGAAATGGACAACCATACAACACAACTTGATATAAAATGTGTTTCAACAATATTTACATTTATTTTTTGGGTTTGTGTAGACGTTTCTATGTCTTGTCTATTTGGTTTAAGTTGAAACATGGACAGTAGAAAGAGATAACATTATGTTCCACACGGCAGTTGCTAATCCTTAACTGCCTAATTCCAAAACCTTTACTATTGAAACTTACTATTTAAATTCTGGGTTGCAAAGGTTTTCCTATTTCCCAACACCCGCTTGTACCAATACGAAAGCCAGCGAAGTAAGGGTGGCTCAACATATCAGGATGTGGTCCATATTTCAAAAGTATAACTGATTGTGAGAGACTAGACAGTGAAGGGTGACTGACAGTGACAGTGTTTCTCAGCACCTGGATCGTCATTAACGCACCCACCCCTCCTAGACTGGCCAGGTATCAGCAAAATGGCCATGTTTCAACTTGAACCTCACATACATTAGGTTTGTCAGTTGTACAACATTAATTACAAAATGAGAATTTAATGCTATTTCCTCAAGACGGTCGTGAAACATGAACGATGGGAGTTAACATTCGAATGTCATTTTAAGACTTCAAATGTTTTTAAACAATATGTTATTTAAAAAGCTAGAACCCTTGTCAGGGTTTAAGTTGAAAAAATGGTTCAAATCAGATGAAGTTTGCGAGAAAATTGTTATTACATTAGTTGTTTATGCAGGGTTTCCCCGAATTCAGCCGGCAAAATTAGAGGAATCGCAGAGGGAATCAACATTTTAAATTAAGGGACTTTTCATCTACGAGTTCAAAATACAACAAAATAGGTTAAAGAGTATTAAAAGTCAGCCCGTCATTGACTGAATGTTCATGTGATGTATCAATATTACGTAGAGCAGACTCTGGTGGACTTCCTGGGAACGTCTACGTGTTTTAAAGTCCCCGAACCGATAAAAAAGCGTTTTTAGAAAAATGCCCTGCGCGCACATGTAAACAGCCTAACTCTATAGCGAAAACTGGAATATATATATATATATATATATATATATATATATATATATATATATATATATATATTTTCCTATGAATAGCCTCTGAAGTTCTCTTCATTCTGTATGATTTTTACATAACGTAAACCGTAACACATGGACAAAATATTACTCTCTAAAAGATAGACAAAACCTTAGCACGCATACAATGGAGATCTTGTTAAAACACACAATTTATGTCCATATATACATATAATTATGTATTCACTGTGGAGTAAATAGTTCCAAAAATGTTTCTGATTGCTGATTTGAATTTTCAAATATTTGTCCTATATGAGAAGTAATTTTTCTTTCTTTTTTTTTTCTTTCCTTCTTTTCTTTTCTAGTCATGCAAAGAGAACAGAACTTTTAAACCATAACATAGCGACCAACTCTTAAAAGATAGGTATGACTTGATTAAAGCCTACTATATTCCTCTAATCCCCTTGTACCTAAAAGGAAATACGGAATAAAACAATTTTTGTAAGTGTTTATCTCGATTAATATGAAAAAGAAGAATACGCTATTTAATAATACTCTGTTGAAAAATGGGCAAAGAAAGCCATGGGAATGAAAGCCATTACATTTCTAACTGTGTTTTCCTATGTAAACAACAATCCGAGAAAGCCGTAAATAACAGTATACTAACCTAATTTCTTAATAAATCAATGCTAACTTCACCTAATACGAAACTTTTTTCAGCACTTTTGTCTCAATATTTAATAAAATTGTATTACCTAATTTAAGTGAGAAATTGTTTAAGTACAAAGCATATAAATAAAAGTTAATTATATCTAACAATTTAATATCGACCTTTAATAATATTGAATTTATAATGTATCGAAAACAAATATTAGCTCTCCAAGTTCTGTTTACTAATCATTGGAAACACAATCAATGACGCAGAACCTTCATTTACCCGATAATAACCACGGTAGTGAGAAACCAATCGGCCGTACTGCAGAAGAATAAATACTCAACCTTCAGTCAGTGGCGTGCATACTCTCGCAGCAAAGCTAATTTTACCAAAACACAAAAGCTCGTTTTAAAACTGATATTCAGTGAGTATTTTAATTTAATTTTCCGCCAGACAGTTCGAATGGAACGAACTTCAGAGGAGAGATAGCATTACTCAGTACTGGTGATGACTTGTTGGTAAAAATATAATATGCCTAAAAGAACATCAGAGCATAGTGGAGCACAAGTTCCATGTTCCAAAATGTTTATAAGGTTTGCATACGGAATTCCTCTAATTTTGTACTCTGAATTCTGATACTACAGATAACACCATTAAGAAATATATGTATAGACACGGACTTATGCGAAATTTATAGTGTTAGCCACGCCCCTGGAGGAAGGAACCGCAGGAGGCTATACGCCGCAAGCGGACAGGCCACAGAGACGCGCTAAAGTCCTTAACATTTGTTGACTCGAAGACCTGTGCCACTGCTGGACCTGCCTAGAGGGGGTTATGAACTACCTACTGACCTCTACTGTCCACAAGGTGTATCTTGTTTCTCGAACAAGCATCAGCGCCATCTGTCCGGCACCGCCATACACCTCGAAACGCAAGAGCACATCTGAAAGATGAGAAGGAAACTGAAAGAAGGAAAATGATGGAAAGGAAGTCGTAGATTAGAAACCACCCCAGCATTCGCTTACCCACCAGGGAAAACCACGACAAAGCCCCAAGGTCAGAGTGGACGGTTGACGGGAATCGAATCAGGGACCACCTGAATGCGGAGTCATCTCGCTCGGTTGCATTAAGCAACGTAAAATTCAACCAAGTTTTATCATGAAGGATTTAACATAAAAATATAATAACTTGATTAAGTGTTTTTCTGCGTAGTTTATCAGTTTATATTTAATGTCTTTCATAAACAAGTTTCTCAAATAACCATAAAGTTGTGACGTTTTTATTACTAAGCCTTGCGGAGATAACTTGTATTTAAAATATCTGCAGACCCTACTGGTGCTATCTCTGATGCAACTAATTTATTTGACGTTACAAAGATACGAAGTCTGGTCCCAGAAAATGTTGAAGCATATAATCTGCAACATTCGCGAGGCATACAAAACGTTCTTTGTTCAAGCTCTTTTTAAGTTATGACGTTGTATATATACGAGCATGTTAAATCTCACTCCTTGCTTTCAGAATAACAACATCGAAATTAATTTGTAATGGGATAAATATCACATAAGTTATAGCGAGGACATTCATCATTTCGCAGCATTACGTAAGCGGTTCTCGCTTTCATCATCAATTCACACTGACATCGCTTCTGTTTTACTCTCCTCTTCTCTCTCTCTCGCTCTCTCTCTCTCTCTCTCTCACTCTCTTGCTAACAGCCATCATGTATAATGGAAGGCGAAAATCATTTATATAATGTAGGACGCGTGAATGTCAAGAGAGGAGAAGTGGACGGATGGAGCACAATGCATTGTTCAACTGCACACCCTTAATATTGTAGTGTTAGCGAATGTCAGCTTGCAGAGCACTTTGGGGACGTTCGCTTGAAAATATCTGTCTGTACTGTTGCACAGTGATGAACATGAAACATTTGAAGTTTTGCTCCTTCTCTGTCTGTCTGTTCTCTCTCTCTCTCTCTCTCTCTCTCTCTCTCTCTCTCTCTCTCTCTCTCCATTCATCCATCATCTACCTACTTCTGTTCCTCTCCCTCTCCCTCTGTGTTGATGGGCAGGGTAAAGAAAGCATACTTTCTGTTTGTTCACCAGCTCATGGCCTTAGGGGAACGAAGGGGAGAGGAGAAATATTCCACGAAGTGTAACCTGAGTTTTGTAAACCTCCGCGCAAACGTTACTCTGCTGGTTACGTCGCCAACTTACCTCCAATGTTATTCGCGCTATGTTTACTCGCTGTTAATTTCAGTTGTAAAATCACATGAGTCACAATTTTATGTCAAAAGTGGTGTAGAAGTAGATAAACCCCCGCTTAGGAGTGCTATGATATTGTGGTTGCTGAACAAAGGGGTTCAGAGTGACAGTTCTACGTGTAAAATAGATATTTATAGGAAGATTGGGGCAAACAAACCTAAAGAAGCTTATAAAACGGACGCTATTTTTTTTTATTGGGTCACACACTATCGTTTACTTGTCCTCATACATGTGTGATCTCAATCCCATAGAACTAGCTGGGGCCAAGGTAAAATGAATTCTCAAAGAAATATAACTGGTGAGTTATCCTTACAGATATCGTACGATATAATGTTCGAGGGTATATCACTTGTGACGGAAGCAGACTAGTAGGGTTTTTGAAAAATATGGAAAAGGTAGTGGGAGAAAGACGAAGTAGTTTATATATAATTGAAAAAGCTTCTGAGGATATTGACTAGTACCATAATTGTAAGTCCTCATATATGATTGAATTTGCATCCCATTAAGAAAATTTTACCGCAGCGGAAAAATGGAGTGCACAGAAATATATGTTAATGTGACGTTGCCGAATCTCTCTTAGAAATTTAACTTTGCATGACATTTCAACTTTAAATCGTGACTAAATTCATTCGAATTAAGGTAGAAATGCATTACAGCATTGCTCACACAGTGTTTGCGTGACAGTGAAATAACAAACCATTTATATCCATTCGTCGAGAAGCTAGATGCATCGAAATATTTGACACAATTTTTTTTTCCGACTTCTTGCACCATCATACAGAATCCCTGGTTCAGTATGGCCGAAGCAATACCTTCCACCCGGTATAAATTTATTTTATTTCGAAAGTGACTTTGCAACAAGAATCGATTTGTGCCATGTTTACAAATTAGTTACAGGAGACTCGAATGCCCATTGGGGCGAAGCTGCGTGTGAAGGCTTGTACAGGATATTTTAAACAAGATAATTAAGAGCTACTTTTGTGAAAATAAGACACCACGAAAATGTTTACTGTTGGGTAATTGCCTAAGAATCTTCGACCTCACATCATTAAAAGGAATGATATACTAGCTTTTGCATCCTAAAAAAATGCTTACAACGTTCATTAATTACATTTTCACAGCATTTGTCATAAATTAATATTCATTTTAAGGTCTAATAACTTTTGGGAAAGCGCATAATTTAAATTATTGAACATAAAAATGGCTACCAGTTAATTTTAAATCCGCCTTTCTTAAACTCGCAAACGTTAGTTGCTAATACTTGATTACTCAAGAAGTCTATTCAAGTTTAGAGACTCAGGGCCTACAAAGAATGGTGCAACATACACAGGTCATTTTATACGACCCGAAACAGTGCAGTGACATTTTAATGCAGTATTATTCACATGTAAAGGGATGTGCTCTGGAAGCTAATGAGAATGTACGATAAAGGCACACCGCCGCTTCATTTATATGCATTTTTTGTTCATCATTATATCTACTAATTAACGTTTACCAGAACAGAGGTGGATTTTGTTGACATGTCATCTGTCACATCCCTCGATTCAACAAATGTAAATTTAATGCCTTTTTTTAACCAGTGTTTGGGGGTTGTAGGTTTCTCATGTTTTATATACCGCTGTTATTCGCTGTTAACTACAGTAAAATAAATATTGTGAGATAACAAACAGTAGGTAGATGAAAAATAGAAAATAAAAGTTTATTTGACTATGCGGTAAGTCCAAGCTACATAGTGCCACTTCTCAGACGCGTTATTCACTTACTATAGGATACTAAGCTCCATGCAACTGTTACGCGATGAAAGGGGAAGTTATGAGAGAAGCAGTATGCATACAAAACAAACGAACGAAACATTTTACCTCGTAAATCCTCGGAGGCAACACATAGTTGAGCATCGAACATTAATGTCGTAATTGCAATTCACATAAGGTAGGTATTAAAGGTAACTTTCTCAATACGCTACTCTTTGCACACGGTAGTTGAATTGAAAACAAAGAAAACAAACTAAAACAGGCACGCACGAATGATAAAAACTAGCCAAAGATTAGCTTCCGAGTATCTCAGTCGAATTGTTTCAAGGCGAGAAAATATTGTGTACGGGTATAAACAATAACACATTACAACAGGTCTGAAAATACAAGAGCAAACCAAATACATCATATTCATGGCGTGAAAATAAACTCAAAGAGAAATAGTGTCAAAACTCTGGCAGTTATGCCCAACCTTATGCGAAAGAGGGGAGGTGCATTTACCCCTACCTACTTTAAGCAGAATTTTGGGACTCGAAAACAAACCTCTCTAATGCTTGGTTACCTGAATGAGAGAAGGGGAAATGCTAAATGCACAAAACAAGCAAAGGTGGGGTGAAGTGACAAGGTGACAAGAATAGCTGTTCCTGCTTTACTCTATGGTTAAAATTTTGGATAGTAAAGAATCAACACTAAAATCATATATAAGCAGCGGAAAACATCTTCGTCCGAATGTTGAGAGGTTCCACTAAATCCTATTTAGAAAACATTTCAATGTTCACTGTGATTTGATGAAACTAATTCCTTACAATTTTGTGGCAAACATAATAACAAATATTGAGATTAATACCAATAATGTGTCATTTTATGCAACCTTTGAAAATTATATCCCACAGTTAATGACCTCCATTCCTGTGACGACAGACTGCGTGCCTACTAAGGACATCATCAAACGATATTTGTAACCTTCCAAATGGAATAGCATTAATTTCTCCGTCATGTTGCCAATAAGGCCTAGAAGGGAGCAACCAAAATAGTTCCAACAAGATGGTGTCACACCACGCACTGTCAGAGATGCCATGTTAGCTGTGCGTCGGCGCTTTCGAAATCAATTCAACTCGAAAAATGGAGGCATTTAGTGGCCTCCAAGATCTGTATTTTTCTCCGAGAGTGTATGAAGAGCCAGGTTTATTCAGCAGGGGTGATTTGTAGCACATAAGGTTTCCCTGTGTTGCATAAATTGCACATTACGGCATTAATATCGTGTATTCGTTAGTTTATATAAATAATATAACAACGTTTGCTGCATAATTGTAAGTGGTATTTGATTTTACTCAATCTGTGTTACTGTCACTGGCCGAAGAAATAAACTATAGGATGAGGTGGTAATGTAAAGAAGTTCAATATGGACAGTGTCCACATAAGCTACAGAGATGTAGGAAGGCATTTTTAAATGATGGTCTGAAACACTAGGCCTAAATTAGATGCATCTCCTAATCCTTGAAGAAGAAAAGAAATGTGCTGGCAACATTATATCTACAGTAAATGACGCATAAACTCGACCCTAATATGTCAATGTTTGATGTTACAAAAGGAAGGTCATTTACGAGAATGTTAACCTTGTTTAAAACAGTATATCTGTAGTGCTTTTCAAATGGGAAGGAGTTTGTCCTTGAGCGTCTCCAGGCCGGTAACCAACCGGAGTCCTGCCGTGTTGTCATATTGCTTTCCCCTTTAGTGGGGCTTGACGCGCGCCAAGAAATGTTAAGGGTGGGGATAATGAGCTTGCAACGCTGTGTATGTAAACGTACCTCATTTGCTGCAGATCAGAATTCTTCCCATTTGAAAGGCACAGCAATAAACACAGGTCGGGGCGAGATCTAGCGTGACACTGGAGGAATCATACAATTTTAATCTGAATTGTCTGCTAGACAACACACGAAATGTGACCTCCCTCTTCCCAAAGATATTCAGCTAATGAAGGACTTCAATACGAAAGTTAAGTTATGCACAGTCCGGCTTTACGTCCTTGAAGTTACCACAATAGCGGCCTAACATTTGACTCCATCGACACCTCGTGTTTCTTTATCTGATTTAATCACGCTAGTCGTGAGCATGTAAGCAAGGCGGTGAAATAAATATGTATTATGTTTCTGGCTAAAAGCCATTACGACTAGATACATCTACAGTCTGGAGGTTAGCTTGCAAGAGGGGCTACTGTATCTTATACCCACGCTCCTATATCCGCGAGATTTTTTGCTCCTAACTGTACACCATAGAGTTGAAAACTTGCAGGAGCTTGCAAGGTTCGTAGAATCACTTAAGCTTTCGTTAATATATTTTAACCTGTACATCAGAAAATAATATTGACTTTTTGAGAGTATATGAAACCGTTAATTTGCCACTTAGCCAGAATTTGTTGGTGACTTTTTACGGAAAGAATAATAAATAAATATTTGAAGTACAAAGATGTAAGTGATGCGTTGTATATCTATTTTAGAGGAATAATAATCTGTTTACTTGGATACCGAACATATCGTACAAATAAGAAGTAATGCTTTGACACGTTATTCTAAGTGTCTATGTCAGGACATATGTAGATAATGAAATGCATGAGTATGAAAGTGGTATACAGCCTAACCTCCAACAAAAACAAGCTTGACATATGATTTTGTTACTTTTGTATTATTCGATGTAGTCGTAATATATACGTAAGGAAAATGTATTGTCTAGCATTGCCATAAATGTGTTTCTGTTTTATTTCTCACTCTGGTTTGCCAAAAATGAGCGGAAAGTTGACTCGGAAGAAGAAACCATTGCGTAATGCTATACACGGCCAATCATGTGTAAGCTCTTACCAGAAATGTTTTAAGGCTAATAAAGAGGTTAGGTGATTTATGTTAGCAAATTCCTTGATAAGTTATTTATACCTACCTACCTTAGCGACTGAACGGAATATAAAATAGCTGTCAGTTCATATAGTAAAAACACCCATATTAATCACAAACTGAATATGTTTTCGGTATTTATTATGTCCCATTTGCATTTTTTCTTTGTATTGCATTTATTTAGGATTTTGATTTGCCTTATGCTCATAAAAGTCTCATCTGATTTTTTTATTTTTTTTAATGATGCTATGAAGTCTTTGCAGGCTGTGAGTGCATTTTTCCGATTCTCGTTATTTAAACAAATGTAGAAGTAATCATGACGACCGAATTCATTAAACAATGCATGGAAGAACGCACACGCGAAAAAAAGTTGAATACCGAATGTTGTATCAAAGGTTGGATGGAAATGGCATTAAAGTTTCATGTCCAGAGCCATTAAACCAGAGAACCGGAGGCCTTCGGAAATATTGTATGATGCTGGAGCCTCCCTTGAAACTTTTCGTTATGGTTATTTCTATCGTTAACGAATAGCGAGAGGTCGCGTTTCGTGTTTATGACCGCATTTCACGAACAGAAACACTAAGCGTCGTTCCCGGAAACTCCGGGTTCCACGAAACGTCATTTATAACAGTTGTGTGAGTGTGTGTGCGTGCGGGGGGGGGGGGGGGGCGGAGGAGAAGCACATTAGTTGAATGTTTCGATGCTCAGCAAGGTGTAGAGATGTGCAATTTTAGGGCCACGTGAAATATAATGGGTTACCTTAACTCAAGCACCAAGATTCCTGGTAATTGTGTTTGGAAAATCTAGTTTTCATCTCTTGACTCAGGTTTTCAGAACGTTTAAAAGTTGAATCAGTAGAGATGCCACAGCCGGGATTCGAACAGATGTTCTGCTTGCTGTGCTCATAGTCTAGCACAGAACTACCATTACCACTGTCTCTGAAAGTAATTAATGTGCTCCAAAGTAGGCGATCTCACTGGATCAATCCTTACAGACGGCTTTAACTGGCATGCATCTATGGTAGACACAAAATTTAATGGCGGCTGATAGTTGACTATTACTATTCTCTTTCTTGTTGTGGAAATACATTTTGTGGGCACAAATGTTATATCACTGGCTCTACAGCGTGATTTCGCAGCGTGTTTAACTGTACAACACCGCAAGGCGTGGCAACATATGATTGGATGTTGCATCGAGCCACGCGACGTTAAATGTTGCGTCTGCCATAGTTAACAGCAATAGCAGGCTTAATTTAGGCCTAGTAGGTAACCTGTTCCTTCATGATAACTGTGCTAGGCTGGATTGCAAGTGAGAATACATTTTTAAAAAATTGAATGCTACGACTAGAACTCGAACCAAGAGGCTGACGTTGTGAAATGGACAGTGGAGTACTTACTTTCTATTCGTACACACTGATGTGTTGAAACTTGTTTAAGGGTGCAAAATAAAACCTCAAAACAGGTTGAAAATATCAGTTTCGCATTTCTATAGAGTGGAAAGTTAATACAACTGATCAACAAGGCGGAAACGGTTAAATTCTCTCAGTAATAAATACGTCAGTAATAAACTATAGGCCATCTGGAACAGTTCCTTAATCGTGTTACTTTTTAAGTGCACAGTAATGTAATATTCTTAAGTAATAGTCATCCCTTTCCGGGCCAAGGCCTACCGCCCGACCGTTGCTTCCCCCGCCTCTGCCCACCACAGGCATCGTGAGTAGGGTGCAATATTGGAGGTGGGACGTGGTCAGCGCCCCGTTCCCTCCCGGCAGGTTATGTGGTCTTCGAAACCAAGGATCGCTGCTTCTCAATTGGCCCCTCAGGACCTAACGAGGCTGAGTGCACCCCGGACCAGTTCTTTTAGCGGGAGAAAATCCCCACGCCGGTACTGGGAATCGAACCCAGGTCTTCCGCTTGGTACAGCAGCACTACCACCACGCTAAGGAGACGACCATTCTTAAATAAATGTCTACTTACAATCTAATTCCTATAGTTTATTATTACGCATTTTCCTCTCCGATGGGTCATCTCCTTTACTTTTATAGCCATGACCGATTTTTCGTCACAACGAGCTCTTATTGACTACAATTAGGGCCTTTTAACCCAGCTCAATCAGTTGTTACCTTTCTTGTCTGAGTGTTTTGTGCTCAATTCATTTGGGAGGTTTATGGTTAAATATACAAAAATACAAAACTCTTTAGTTATTGGCTTATAAAATAACACTGTTATTAGGCCTAAGTTTATTTGTGGCAGAGGATAATGTTTTGGTAAAAGGAACAAACATTGTCATTAGGGTGTCTAATCATTACTGTATTGGCATTCTTGGTTTCCTAAAGTTTAAGAGAGTAGACTTTTGTTACCTTAAATGCTTGCACCTAATTCGCTGTTTTTGTCAATTCGATCACGTTTGCCTTATGCATTTACGGCAGTACCAAATTTTTGTGGGAAAGTTAGGTGTATGGAAGTTAATTTACAATTACTCGTATTTTGTTGAACAATTCTGTGATCAAACTTTCTACAAAATTGTTTCGAATAATTGAATTGGGGTACTTGCCGAGTATCATTAAAAAATTCATCAGGCAACACTTTGCTCAGTAGTCCCCGGGCTCATTTCAACGTTGTTCCATGCATTTCGTTGTGTCTCTGCAGACAACAGATGCTAAAAGGAATGTTAAATATTTTAAAATGTCCTGGCTATGGTAAATAACTGTTTTAGATTCGTTTCTGCGAATGCTCAAAGATTTGCAACAACAGCGAGACTCTGTCAGAGCTACAAATTAAAGCAAATGACCTCCGTAGTCGAACAAATGTCGAAAATGAGTTGAAATTGGCAACAGTGGCGGGTTTGCCTGTGATTTAGAGCGATACTTGAACAATCGGTAAGGAAGGAAGCTGCCATGGCGACCGAGGCAGCAGTGTCACGCACAGAGCTGCTCTGGTCATTATTTCTGATGTGATTTAAATTGGAAGTCAGCCTGATGTGACAGGGGACGGGTTTTAATGTGCGTGATTTATGACAGTAAAGTTACGGGGGACAGTTACCAACTAGCTCGCTGCAGATCAGGGCTTCAAGTCCAGTGTTGCTGAATACGTTACAGCTGCAGGAAAGGACATTTTCGTTACAAACAGGGGAAATTTGCTGTCACGCAATATTTACCGTAAAATTAACGAATTATAAAAGATTAACGATCATAAATTTTAAAAATTATATACGTATTATGTTGTCTGTGTATTATTGCGGCGGGATTAATGCTCTTAAACGAGGCCATACAAATTTTCTCCATGAACAAAACATTTGTCAAGAAATAACGATCCACCTCTGTGGTCTAAAAAGCAGCTATTTTGTCTACAAATACTGAGCACTTGAGTTAGTATCTTGGTTGGGTGAGTACTCTGGACAAGGTTTTTATTCAGAGTTTAAACAACTGTCATGTGCAGCTGAGTGCATGGAATTGTGCCGATATAATGCGCAACTCCGTCTCTGCCACGATCAGCCTCGCTCCACTTACCTTGCTTTCCTTCGATCTTGAGTCTGAAACCGACCTTTGATGATCGTTGATAAGAGTTTGAGCGTCAGACTCTTCACTTCATACCAGTAGGTATAAGATGGACTCATCCAGAGGCTGGTATGGACAGTCGTGGCAAAGCTTACCTTCCAGCCACTCAGGTGAAATGTTTCCACACTTCCACTCCCTAAGGTTGACCTTTGTTCAAAGGCTAGTGTGGAACATGGATGATAAGGAGATTCTGCCATCATTAAATAGAGGAAAATACTAAAACCCACTCGTCTCTAGTGTGATTATTGTAACTGTTGGCTATGTTGGGTTTTACGATTCACATGCAACAAAAGAAATACTCCAACTCGTCTCATATATGCTTAATTATTATGACATTTAATATCGCTAATAACTAAATCAGATTAATAATTGGATGAAAATGGACGAAAACTTCCCCAAATATATGACTCTTTCACACGCGTACAAAAACAAAACTTAATGCATATTTAATAACTTATTAAATTTAATTGCCAATAACTTGTGTAAATAAATAAACGTGTGTGTGTGTGTGTGTGTGTGTGTGTGTGTGTGTGTGTGTGTGTGCAGTTTCTAAGGCACTAAACATTTTATCACCGCGTGATAATTTAATAATTCACAAATCTATAACGTACAAGTTAATACGTGTATCACAATGTATTGCTTGAAGAAAGCATTACTGTTGGAATAAAAACGTATACGATATGAATTTTGAAGCAAATGAAACCATATCGTTAAATAAAAAATTAATAAATATAGCTCATAATCTTGAAATTATTCCAGCTATGGTTAAATAATATCGATTACTTTGATTATTGTGTAATAGTGTTGCAAGGCTTCACCTTTTATAGGTTCAAAGTGTAAATTTCATTTTTATTCATCGTGAATGCACCGAAAGCTTGACGCTTTGTTCAACATTGTTTTGAGTGTATTTGCATAGTCACTAAATATATTTCAATTGAATCTTTTGTTAATATCAGGCCATCTGAAATATATAGGAAAGGTTTATCAGCGACTATTGGTATATAAAATCAGTCGCTGTTATCGAAGGTGTAAGTTATAGTATCTAAATTAAAAATATCTGCGGGCAAAAATTATACAATGAGCTGTTTGATATTGTTTTCCATTGAGTCATTCGCAAGTTTTGGCACTAAGTTTTATGTAAGCTTAATATTGTATAAAACTGACGGTGGATTTTCCTTTCAAGTACGGGAGAGTGGGCGGGTAAACGGTATAAGAACCACTGCTGTAAATTCGCTCTCTGAAAAATTGATAGTAATGAGCCTCTTAGGACGTATCTCGAATCAAATTTCTATTTGAAAACAGCCATATGGAAACAACTGTTGTGCGCCATTAGGTACCTATCTCCAGAACCTGGCAAAATGAATCAAGATAATAAAATTGAAAACTCATGCTCCTTTAGTGATTGTGTTTAACGAGAAATACAACTACTTTTGCTTCAGACATGTGATGATGGCGTTGGAGCTAAGCGTATCCCTGAAATTACTTCAAAGAGCACTGTTGCATTATCTGGTTTACTGAAAGTTTCAAGTAGTTAACTCTGAAACAAGAGTGCTTTGCTCCAAGGCGATTTCGCGGAATCCACAAAGTTTTATTGCGCATCAAGAATCTAAAATACAGAGCATCAAATAAGGTTTCGAGGTTCTCTAACCAGCAAGTAGTTAAACCTTGTTGCTGTATTTTTTCGCGATCCCTTTACCTCATAGCTAATGTACACCTTTGAATATCAATATGGGCGGTGCCGTGGCCGAGTGGTTAGACCGCTCGCCTACCACCTAGACGGCCCGGGTTCGGTCCCTGGGATCCGCATGTATACCACGTGGTGGACGAAGCGGCGTCTGTGAGGTTTTTCGCCGGGTTCTCCGGTTTCCCCCCACCACTCATTCCACCAATTGCTCCATTATTAACTTTCCAATCATCGATTTCGCCTGCATTTCATATATCATCCTCTTCCTCACTATCATACCTGGTGCTGGGCTGACCACCCGCTTCCAGGTCTTCACTCTGTCCGGTCCATAGTTTCTGTGCTCCCCGACAGGCCTGGAAGGTAATGAACTCAATGTGTAATCAATTGCTGACTATTAGACTATTATTATAATTTTGATGTAAAGAACACTTTTATTTAGCACAAATTACTTCGGTTATCCACAATAAATACAATAACTTTTGACAACAAAATAATGTATTAATATTGTTTGGTTGCAAACTTCCAACATGCGGCCCCCCCCCCCCCCCCCGTGGAAAAAAGCCTGCCGACGCCCATGGAACCAGCTGCAACTTTCGCGATCGAATGTCGACAAGAATGTTTGCATGCTACTGTATTAAAAGTTCAGAACGAAGAAGTATTAATAATAAAATAAGTGTTGCATATTAAAGAACTCTTAAAATGCTAAAGCGTGAGAGGGTCTTTACCCAGAAATTCTGGCTCTTCTTGACTTGAATTCTTTAGTGAGAGGAATATTTCATGTTTCAATATTCCGATATATTGTATCGCTAATAACTTGAATGGGAAAAATCTATAACACCCATGAGTGATGAGAGAAAATTTGTGTATTTTAAATGAAAGTTAATATTCGGAAGAAATAAATGAGCAATATATGGTATACACCCCCGTATGTGTCAAGTTTTGTTTATATTTCAAGGTTTACCAGTAAAACAAAGTTTTATAAAACGCACTCCGAATGAATACTTCACAGGCTTTTCATAGAAAATTGAACGTTAAGTTTATATTAATCATGCAAATATCTTAAACATCAGTTAGAGCACATTACATTTTTCATGTAAGGATTAGTTTTGGGTTGGGGAGTTTTCTTGAAAATCTTTGGAAGATGTTGAAATAGAACATTAGCTTTAATGTCTTCCTCAAAACGTATTTCCATAAAATATGCATAGCATTTTTGGATAGAATACAATACTTCCACTACCTACTATAGAAAGGTCTAGAAAAAGTGAAAATTAACTTTTGCTTTGGATCCTTGAAGTAAGAACTAAGGAAAAACTAAGTGAAGTATTTTTTGTGGAATGCGGCATTGTATAGCGCAGATAATTAGATGTTGCAACCAAGTGTGAGAAAAAGATTTGAACCATTTGAAATGTGGCTATGGAGAATGGAGCGTGTAAAATAGACAGACAGAAGAAGTAACGAGAAAAAACTGGACGGAGAGATTGCATTGCTGCAATTGATCATGAACAGGCAACGGAATTGGCAGGGACATTGGGCGTGAAACAATTGCTAAAGAGATGCATTGAAAGAATGAGGAATGAGAAAATGTTCAAGGCAGGTAGTGGACATCGTGAAGGTAAATAGTTGCTTTACGGAGAAGACTGGAAAACGGGAAACAGAAAAAATGAAAGTGTGGATCGGCAGCGAAGGATTGGTCCTTGGTAGAAAATTATAATTGATTCCATAATCAGCAAGATTATTCGCCTTGAAGTTAAAGTCTCACTTTCTAATTTTAACCACTTGTGTATCTCATTTTCAGTTGTGTTTTAATTTGAAAAAAAAAAAGTCCTTTGTGATACTATTTTTAAGCCGTGCTGACATCTTTATTAGTCTAGGATAGTAACATGAACATTTGCGCATCGTTTTTGCCATTTCCCGATGTTGAAGCTCGTAAAAGTCGCGTCCGAAAGGGGTAGCGGCGGATGTACTCCGGCGACCTCTATTCTCTACGAGCTTTGTTTCGGTTCTGGTTGGCCCGCTCCGGCTCTCGATGGGTCGAGGGGCTGTTTGATATCGATTGGTCGATGTGAGCAGGCGCCGGCTACCGCCCTGCTAAACGTTGCCACTGCCGACAACGTAGCCCCATTACACTTTAATTTTATTGACTGCAGTTAGCGTGAACGGTCGTCAGAGCCACTTTAAAGTGACGGGTCGGCGTTGCAGCTACCTGCCTTACCGACGTAGCGCTCCGGCCAAATTTCGGAAACTGGCACACGCGCTAGAAAAACGTCACTGGATAGAAATAGCAATAACTGCTTTTATGGGACATGAAACAAAGGACGTATGGTGATTTTTCTAAGTTGTTTATATGTTGAATATTTATTAAAGACAAAGTATCCACACTGGAACTTTAACACCCACAATATGTAAATAAATAGCATCTATTTATATTTTACTGATAAAAGTTTAAGTTTGGCGTTTTTCGAGAACTCGCATTTCTAATTCAAAAGATTGCTTCTTAATATCTGTAGCATTAGCATTCCGTGAGAAACGCTTGATTAGTATATTTCTCTACAAGGATGGAAAATTAGCAAACTTTACAGAATTGAGAAAGTAGTTTTAACAATGAGATATTTTTATAATTTTTTTTCTCTCTAAGTTACTTTATAAATAGCAGAAAAATTGTGGGACTGTTTTTGCGTTATGATCATTTCGCACAAGCCCATGTTATTAATTTTTGAAACATTACAGCTTAAGATAAGATACCACGCTAGATTAAAACCGTTCAGTCAATTATATAAGACAAGCTTCACAAAAAATGTTTGCCAAGAAGTCCATGATACGAACCCTATCTGTGTTTGCATAAATGCGACATGCCGAGTAATTTGGTAACCAAAACTTAGGCCTAGAACGTTTCTTTTCAAAATGGAAGTCCAATTATTTTATTTCATGTATCAGGAGCAGGTATAGGAATTCTTAAGCAGATTGCTTCAAGTTAGCTACACTAAACCATCATCAAAGCACAGAATAGGGCTGGGCGACTCGCGGTAAACCATGAGCAACCTTCGTTTTTTTAACATAGACTTATCGTTGCAAGGCCGTGGGCATGCTGCGCTCAGTGAGCACCAGTTGCCCAGCCCTGGTATAGAAGGTAGTCAACAGCGGTAATAAGTTGCTGACGGCAGGTAAAACACGATCTCGTGACTGGCCGAGGCACGCCAACAGATTGGACGAGGCTTAGGGGGTGATTGTTATCTACGACGTCACCAAGTGAAGTTCAGTAACAGTACAACTTAAATTCCTATGCCTGACCATGAGTCTCCAACCCACCTATAGTAGCGTATGTAGTAAGAATGCTTTGTAAACACTTAACAGAATCGGAAAACTTCAGATAAATTAACTGAAAACTTTTTAAAATAGGATTTCAGCCAGTTAAATACAGCTTTCAAATTTATTATCGTATTTACGTCGAGAGGTTTGTATGATGCTTCTCAACCTAGAGATTCCGCGTTTGATTTCTGAGTGGTGTGGTATTTTTCATTCATTTGAATGATTTCCCAACTGTAAAACCCGAAAATGTGAATCCGCAAAAGGTTAGAGAAGCAGGTTAATTTCAAACGAATTTTACGGATGTCAGCAGTTTCATTAATTTGAGTAATTGTAATAAATTAGTGCCTACTTAGCACAATAGGGTGCACGGGAACCGGTCGACTACACAACAACTACTGGTTCATGGTGATAAAACGTTCATTTTAAAATTAACTAATTGCGTGTTCATTAATGTGATAGCTTTATTCTTTTCTACTTTCAACGAGGGTAAAACCACAACACTGACATACAAGCATTATATTTATTTAATTGCAAACAACAATGCTTACAGTAGTCAATAAGACTAAAAGGCGCCTATATAAATGGGGAAAAAAATTAGAAAACAAATGAAACTTTTACGTGAATGTAGAATTGCTATGGGGTAGTGGGGAAAGGAAATCGCTTTACTGTTGCACGTCGTCATTTTTATTCCATTATGAAGTGGTTACTCGCGGTAAACATTTGGAAATAGAAATAAACTAGTAAAGTAAATTGCTTTGCTAATTTAACTGTTGATTGTGAATGAATAAACAAAAGTATTTCCTCTTAAAACACCATAAAATGATACACAAGCACTGTGTTTGTCATTAGCTTACCTTAATCGAATATCGATTATTTCTATCCGATTAGGATAGCGAATCGATTATTTAATTATGATTAACAATACAAATAAAATTTCAAAACTATCGTGTTAAGGGTCAAACCCCTGGCACGCTACAGTTTCATTGGCGTTGTGGTTTGAGCAAACGCTGTGGAAAAACAGGGGTTCTATGTTTAATTTGTTCCCGTGGCATATTGTAAGCCCCGCCTATGCCGTAAATAACGATTACCTTCCCCGAAAGCGTTAAACTCGGTTAAAGCTTTATCACTCTGCATTACACATTAACCTGTTTTGTTATCGCCGAAATGGGTTTTGTCGGTAGAGCAAGGTAATAATTATAATTTGTATATGACAACCTTTAGCGGCCGGCTAGGTATTCGGTTAAGCAGAATGAATGTTTTCGGGCTACATTTTTAGTATTCATTTTGCGTTCTGCAATTAAAAATTCGTGCCTCTGCAGTTGACAACGTTCATTTGTCTACGTAGCAGTTGTAGTCCCTTATTTATTACAGATATTTGGGGGGAGGATTTCATAGAAATATATTGGTTCAACTGCTCACCACTTCTTGCCAACACGTTTTCCTTTCTTCTGTTCCCTATTTATTCTTTACGACTATATTGTGTAATGTTGAATTCCAGACATCTATTTTGCATTCGTTTACTCTTCACGTAGTGATAGCCATCAACTATTGGGACCTTAGAATCCCTTACTAATGTAATGTAATGTCACATAACGTCAATCAGTTTCTTCACTCCCTTTTCACGTCAAAGTTGGAGGCGGTATCGAACGCATTAGAGGCGGGCATCGATACTTATCTACGTCACACGTTTGTTTCCGGAAAATTTGGAAGTATTTAGAAATGCTTCACATCAGCCACCTTGTGACTGATTGAAAAGCTTTTACTGACAGCGCAATAACGTTATCACCTATTTCAGGTATGTGCCGGATAGCAGATGCACTTCAACTGAACGCATTAAGGCCAGTGAAAAGAGATCACGAGTTAGCACCGACCACAATGTACATAGTTATGTTCATAATTTTAGGTTCCTTGTAGTGTCTCAATCCACAGAGACGTACGTTGAACGAGGTAAGTGGCTGAGATTGCGACATTCTTTTGAGAATAAGGGAAACCTCAGAAGAAAGGTAGGTACATATATCTAAGTAAGTCATCCGAAAGACAATGTATATGAAGCATATACATTGTCCAACAAAATTCAGATAGGATTTATTATTAAAATAATAAATTTATTATTATTATTATTATTATTATTATTATTATTATTATTATTATTATTATTATTATTATTATTATTATTATTATTATTATTATTATTATTATTATTATTATTATTATTATTATTATTATTATTATTATTATTATTATTATTATTGTTGTTGTTGTTGTTGTTGTCGTTGTTGTTGACTCCGTATAAACACAGATGATTGTAGACAGTCACAAGATAATACGCACATTTGAACGAAGAGATCCGCAAGGCCACAAACATTTTAGATATTTTCGGATTTCATACGAGCGGATCTGTTGCCGTTTTGAAAACACAACAAAATGCAATTTAGAGACACTCGCTACATTTTTAGATTAAGTAATCGCTCTCAGTAACGTTAAAACAAAACAATATGATGTGTTGCACTCACATGACTTTCTCTACTCTTGTACTAACTATTCTTACAAATTATTATTCCTATATCTTCTTCGTGTTGGTTGAGATAAACATTTGTACAAATTATCTTATTGCTTATTTCCTTGTAGGTGCAAGGGAAATGTTAGAATACAGTAGGCTTTGTGCGGTAGTCAAATGTTTTAAACCTTTGACATTCTGTTGTCCTTGCACACTTAACATATAAAAAATGAACAACGATGATCCAGTTAACGAAAGTTCTAAGTTTTCCGAAACTCACACACATTAACAAGGAATATCTCCGAAATGGTTCACCCTACAAGAAAATTTATTCAGGCATAAATTGTGTATTTTAGCAAGATCTACATTTTTTGTATAGTATAATTTGGTCTATTTCTAATTGTTTACCAGTTATACAAAAGTCGTCCAGAGTAAATACGACTACATGGACTGTAGCCAAAAAATTCAAGATATAAATTTCATTTGTCATAAAAATATCTCAAACATATGGCATTTTAATCAAAATCGTTTGAGCCATTTTCAAGAAAATCAAAATTTTCGAAAAATTTTCCATGTAAAGGGTAGTTTAGGGTGGGGCTATTTTCTTCAAAATCTTCGTGTCGCATCCTTGAAAGACATTAAACCTAAATATCAACTTTGGTTTTTAACCGACTTTTCGTTTTTGAGCTATGCTGTCCACAGACTGACAGACTGACAGACTGACACACAAGACACACAGACACACACATGGACCTTTTTCTAAAAATGCTTTTTTTGGATTCAGGGGGTCTCAAAACATATATTTCCGGTGAAATCTCGACATCGAATTTTTGGGTGGAATACAATACTTCCCCTATTTACCAGTAGAGAAAGTAAAAATACTGTGCTCTCAACTATGAACCAACGATATTCACCCTACACAGCAGAAGTAATGGAAGATTTGTATGACGAGTGAGTGAAGTTTAAGGGCCCATCCACAACTAGGTCATTTGATTGTATGATGATACTAAAACAATAAAACTGAAGGCAAAAAGAAATCAGAATTTATTATTTCAAATAGTGGTAACAAAGGGGAGTATTTTATTACCCATCTTTATAAATGGATGCAAAATTTTAATTCTAGTACATGTTGCTATTATTCACAGCCTGCAGTATGACAGCCACAGAAAATGTGTAAAGTAGGTTATTATTAACAAAAAGAAAATGTAAATTAACTTTAAGCTATTACATAATTGTATGTCGAGTATTTCCGAAACCAGAGATAAAATAATTTTTCTCAGCCAAAATTTACGAAGTTTTGCTGCTTCTGCCAATAAAAATATTTAGACATTCGTAAATAGCGTAGTTTAATTTAATAGTTCTAGTGCCTTTAGGAGATTATGTGCTTTGCTCTAGAAATGATCCAGTTAGACCTCTTCTCTATGAATATGAACATAATTATAGACGTGGTCAAATTATTAGGGTATTCGTCCCTAATTC
Source organism: Tenodera sinensis (assembly GCA_030765045.1). Classification (NCBI taxonomy): domain Eukaryota; kingdom Metazoa; phylum Arthropoda; class Insecta; order Mantodea; family Mantidae; genus Tenodera; species Tenodera sinensis. The sequence continues at coordinate 270,959 of JAUKNM010000143.1, forward strand.
TTGAAAATATGTATATGGAATTTAAATCATCAATAAATTATAGAGAAAACAGTAACTACGTATAACGCACGTATTTCTTTGTATAATTTGCATACCTTATTTTTACAAAATTATTAAAGTACACTGTAACTTTGCTTAAACAATAATGTTACAGAAATATAACATAAATGTCAAATTTTAACAATTGCTTGACATAACAGCCTAGCTACATTAGTATAACAATTTTTTGTTTGACTTTTAATGTTTGATTAAGGAATGGCGTAAATAATTTAGAAAATTATATTAACATTTCAAAAAACCATAATATCTTTCAATAGAAAGCTATTTTATTGTTGCTACTGTATTCCATTACTCAAAGATTAAATGTTTAAAACATCTAAATCTACCAACATTGAATGTGTTCAATTTTAAAATATATTAATTAATGAAAGACGTCATGATTTACCAGGTTTACTCTAATGATTCGACCACTATATTATCTCTCTTACATTCAAGCTTTTCAATATCTTCTCGGTACTTGTGTTGCTTTACGCTTCCCCTGTTTTGGCGTTAGTCTTTGCTGACTTGTACTTGTTTGGTCAAACATTATAATTAAGTTGATGATAGCCAGCCAGCCGTCTGTACTCTCTCGTACGCCACTCAGCGCCACCTGGCTCTCGTGACCACTGGATACGAATCCCGTCTGCTTCCCCAAAAGAGCGCGTGACTCAAGCACGGTCACGATATGATGCAGAGCGTCACCGTGACGACGACGCTCTCGGACCGTGACCAGATGAAATTTCATCGCGGCGTGGGAGGCTCTTTGATTTTCGTATCGATTGTGTCAGGTTCTTTTGTCATTCGGTTCCTCTGACATCTTATTGCTTCGCTCGTCTTGCTGGAGGTGTCAAGATTCGGCTCAGCAAGTCTAACAAGGGCTCTCGTTTGGGAAACTCACTCAAATATAAAACCACGGCTTTCATATAGGGCTTAGTGTCTACTCCACTAGCAACACTAGCAGAACCCCAGCGCCGCTCATGTTCCTGTGTTAACTTTCCTTCTCTTCCTTTCCTGTATATTAACACTAACCGGTGAATAAATTTGTTTTGGGGGCTATTAATGAAAATAAAAACAAATTTAAGGTTTAAAAGAACACAAACTTATATGTCGCATATGCTGTTATGCGATCAGAAATATACTGTTTACCGCTTAGGTATTCATCAGCTTGGAATCTCATAAATAACATTTATCAACCATGCTTATGAAGTTTTGTTATACAACGTTTTTGAAGACACTCAGTAATGAAGATATTTAGACGAATATGCGTTACATATTTTTCGGAATACACCATTTTATATCTTATCGGTTACGTATCCTCAGTTATTCATTTAAAGTAGAAATCATCATAGTAGTGTTAACAGGCGATATTACCTCAGTTTTTATTGATATCCGAAAATCTGCAAATTCCTTTCATGTAAGTGTTTGTCTTTTTATTATGTGACTTTATAGTTGTACAAAGTTACGTTAGAATTGAGCCCTTCTTACAGAAGATTCAAGATTAGCATTTGAATCATCTATGTGAAATGTAGGTATGATTTATCAATATTATTCATGCCGTCTTTGAGAAAATAAGGTTTGGTATTTATTCGCCTGGTCATTGAATTCTGCTGTTCTATCACTCTCGCTCTCACTCACTCACGCACTCACTCACTCACTCACTTACTCACTCACTCACACACACACACTCACACACCCTCACTCACTGTCACTCACTCTCTCACTCACATACAAAGGCACACACACATATTGACACACGCACTGATACACACGCACTGATACACACGCACACATACTGGCACACGGAATTTGCTGTCCACGAAACATATCACTTCACAAGCAGCAATTTTAGCCAAAGAATTGCCATACTAACAACTAACAACTTCAAACTGAAAAAACCAGTTACTAAAGGATGCCCACAAGGAAGCTGTTGTGGACCGGGCCTATGGAATGTCAATTATAACTCGCTGATGAATATTAAATTTTCGAAATTTACAGACGTATTGGCGTTTGCAGATGACCTTGTACTACTCACCGTTGGGAACACTACATTGGAAATAGAAAGCTATATCAACAATGGATCTGCAGAAAGTAGTACAACGGGCCAAAAACAACAAAACACAATTTAAAGATACAAAATCACAAGTAATGCCGATATCAAGGAAGACGGCCAGGAAATAAGGAACTGCGTATATTCCTAAGCAATAAACCACTACAGCAGGTCGACAAAATAAAATGCCTGGTATTAATCATAGACAAAGCAGTCAACTTTAATGAGCACATAAGATACATAACTGAAAGGTGCAAGAAGATAATTCACTCTCTTTCAAGGTCTGCAAAATTAAGTTGGGGATTAAAGCAAGAGGCTCTACCAACAATCTACAAAGGAGCAATACTGCCGCTCCTCTCATACGGAGTACGTATCTGGAAGGAAGTCCTAACAAAGAAACAGAACCCAATGTAGCTTAAGAGTACAGAGGTTAATAAACATAAGGATAGCTAAGGCTGATAGAACAACTTCACACAAAACTCTTTGCATAGTTACAGGACTAACCCCAATAGTAATTAAGTTGGGGAAATGGCTGGGTTATACTTTGCAACAAGGAGATCAACAGTTTATAAAATTGATCATGACAGAAGATTACAAGAATGGAATCACCCAGGAAATTTTACTATAATAAGAGAAGTTAACAAAAACACAATACAACTTTGAGATATTACAGATGGAAGTAAGAGTGAAAATGGGGTTGGTTCAGATATCGCTATTTTCACCAATCAAGAATGCACACAAACTAAAATTTAAGCTGGACCCAAAATGGTTCCAATAATCAAGTCGAGCAACTGGTAATCGTAAAAGCGCTTCAGAAAGTAAAAGAAGAGTTACGAGAAAAGAACAAAACACTATGGCTATACATACTGGCAGTCAATCACACTAGACTCTATTAGAAACTATACAAACACAAACTCTTAAGAGAACAAATAGGAAAGGAAATCGCAGAGCTACAAGAACTTTGGGAGATAAATTTGTCCTGTATCAAGGCATCTGGTGGTTACTAAGGAAACGAACTTGCTGACAGGCTGGCGAAACAAGCAGCTCAAGACATGGGCCTCGAAACTTCATACAACAGAATACCAGCAACTGTAATAAAACACGAATTCTCTGTATTATGCAAAACCTAGCATGTGGTATTACAATTCATTTAATGGAACATGTTAATAAACTGCTTAAAAAAACTGACACACGCACACATACTTACATGCACACATGCTCACACACACACGCGCGCCCGCACACACATACACATTCAGAGGACCTATGTTCTGTAACATTTTTGTTCAGTGGAATCCAGAATTGTTTTCCGGTGAAATCTCTCTACCATGATGTAAAAAGGGATGACTAGCTGAAATAGCCTACGAATGGAAAATTTTGTTATTAACGCATTTTTTGAAAAAAAGAATTGTGGACGTGATACTGAATGAGGGAGGATGTGCTGAATAGAGTTCCTCAACTGTGGTAGTTACATGTCTGGTGTTTTTTCTCACAGCATCTGTTTCAGCTGAGTGCTAATCGGAGCAGAAAGTTTCATTGTGTCAGCATGTACATCCGGAACAGCCAGCTACTGATCACCACAAAGCAGCCAAGTAATGATTTCACTAACATTCTTGTGTGGGATGTTTCACAAGTTTATGAACCGTACAACGGTTGAGATTTGCGATGGAGCCAAAGTACGTTCCGGATTGAGGTCGCTGACATTTATCAAGCCGCCCAAAAGGCTGCATTCATAGCATGATATTAACAATATACACCCTTTTATATCGCTACGCTTCACTGCTTTGGTTTCAGACATTCTGAACTAAGAAGCTCTAAAACACAAGGCAGGCCATTTCTCATTTCAGTAACAGTTCTCGTTTACATATTACTGCTTTCTAAACTCTAAGCGTCAGAGATTTGTAGGCACACATATCGTATCCAGAAGAAACCGGAAACCCATGATCTGCTAGAGAAAATAACACATTTTACTTTAAATAACTTTGATGCAGTTTTTCTAACATGTTCAGTGCATGAATTCATTTAGTTTGTAGAACATCTGAAACTGATTTTTCAAGAAACAAATATTTTCACATTTTTCAGTACATAAAATATTTCACGTTATGCAGTTTTTCACCAATCTTAGTGAAACTTGTAAGCTAGGCGCGTAAACAGAGAGCTTCAAAAAGTCTTTTTTTAAATTCATGAATAATTAACAACTAATATTGTGCGCAATAGAATAGCTGAAATTTCGTGAGCTTCTTCAATAAAAAAGAAGAAAAATAATTGTTTTGTTTAATGTTAAAGAGATGGAAAAAAGGTAATTCTGAGAGAGTAGCAATATTTTTTGCTAATGTCAAGAAATATGTTTTATAAAACAAATAATATGACGCCTGTATTTACATAAATAATTACTAATAACTTCTAAATTATTTGCAGTAAGCACATGAAACTTTGTTGGCACTTATGAGATAGTTATTCTAAAATGTGGCTGACATTTCAAAATTGTTAGTTAAGAATTAAAGTATTTGAAAAGTTTATCACATTGCTGCCTTAAACTACATAAATGCCTATTAATTCTGATTAACAATACATTATTTCGTAAAACAGACTTTTTTTTCTTTTAAAAGTTTTGCTTCTTTAGTTTTTATTTGTACGGCAATTTATTGAATAGATGTGACTTAATATCATAATAATCCCTGTTAATTAGCTTGGTGTTACATGAGAATAGTATAAAACGGCTCCTAAGACTGAGAAGGGTGGTTCTTGTTAGTAAAACCCTTATAGTAAATTAATGTAGTTATTTATTTGATCCTCTATTCAGGCCAAGCTTTGATTTTGAACCAACATTTCTATATTGTTTTCTTTACTTAACATATCTAGCACGTAAGTTAAATAACATTTTTACCAGATAGCTAAAAACGAATATTTTTACTACTTGCACTCTTGTTCCTACACGTAAAATGTTTATATACCCAAACCATCTTCATGGATGCACTTTAACCTAGAGAAAATGACTTTTTTTTCTTATTTTACGTTCTCTGCTCTTTGACTGCAGTAGGAGAGGAATTACTCTAATATACTCAAATTCCATATCGAGATTTCACTCAAAATTCAGGTTTTGAGGGCTAAGGAACGCACATACACAAAAGCGTTTTATCATGCAGAAATAAAACAAATATGAGACTGCAGTGATTTGATATTGCAGTGTTGATTATCAGGGGTGCAGTCGGCCTAAGCACCCATCTGCTTACGTCTCTTTTTGTAAAGTTGTAATTAGTAGAGGAAGACGTTTGAGTCTCTCGCTCAGATTCACCACCAGTGCTGACTTCAGGTCTTTTTATGCGTTTTATGTTGCTAGTAACCTGGTGAACTGAAGTTTTTGAGCTTTAGTTCCTTTAAATATTAGTTGTAGTTTCTATTTCTCTGCGTTGAGAAACTCCACCACAAAACTTAATAGTCACTTCTCCATGTATTCTGGAGTACAGTGTAAGGGATCGATCCTGGTGTTTCTAGCAGGGCTATGTTTGATGGTGAACACTGATCGATTGATAGAGCCCATGTTCCAGTGTTTTAACGGATCTGCTGTACCAGTAGAACATGTCTTTCAGCTTAACATGCCTCTAGGTTGTCCGTCCATATGGTAAGCGATGAGAATTTGGAGGTAGGTGGATACGGGCGATGTACGGCGATAGCACAGCGATTCGGCAGAGATACGGATTAATTTCCATGCTGTAGCATGAACGTTTGAAGATAATCAGCATTATAAATATGTTTTTCCTCTCAAAGCTTTGAGGGATTTGCGAAGAGGCGATGAGTGGCCTGCTGGACAGCCCTTTTTCATCGATTTTATCAGTGAATTACATCGGTATAACATCCTTTTTATTTTACCGTTCACCTAACATAAAGAGAACTGTTACTTTCATTGTCTCTCCCACCATATCATGAAAGCACCTGTTATTTGCTTTAAAAATATCGTATGATACATACAGATGACTTTGTACTCACAATGGTTTATTTTTATATCAACTTCATGCCAATTGAAATAAACATTTGCAGAAATATCATCGCAAGGAATAAAGGAGTATAAAACGGTAGATATATCTTTCCAAAAAGATCTTGCAGCTTTCATTCATATAACTTTATCTATTCACTCTTTAAAAAAAGACAAATTTACAAAAGCGTATTCTTCTATCTACTTCTGAGGCGAGTGTCTGCTCAGATAATCTGGCAGTTTTCAAAGGCCTAACAGCGGTCAAAACTATATTCAAATTGGTGTGGCAATGCCAAAGGATGTTGAACGAACTGTGTACCAGCTGCCTGGTCACCCATGTTTGGGTTCTTGGACATGCTGGTACTACAAAGGTGGACACCCGAGCCTTTCTTTGGCGTATCTCCTAGAACTGTCTAGTAGAGATAACCGTGCTGAGAAGGCTCATCTTAAATTTTGGATTAAACAAACTACCGCCAGGCAAGCCCATGATCTCATTTCGGGACCAGGCGTTAACAGAACAATCTTCTTCTGAATCGAACTAGATGTAAGCTCAGATTGATTGTTTGCTCTCTTATAGGCCACAACACTTTGTGCATACATTTATATAATGGGACTTACTGAAGAACCTTTGTGCAGGAAATGTGGAGGGGTATATGAGCCTCCCAACATTATACTAAGCGTATGCGAAGGATTCGTTATCCATAAATATGTATCGTTAGACTCCTTTTTCTTAGAACCTGAGGACATTAGAAGGGCAGATATCGAGGACGTTTCCCCGTTTTATCGGGACCATCGGATTTGATTAAATGCCCAGGTTAAGAGGCATAAAGGGCTCCAAGAGACTACGTGCAGGCTTCTAAAAGATGCCAGACAAATTTTTTCAACGTCTATTTACTTCGTGTTAATCGAGGTAAACACTGATTACACATTTCGTTGTAGGTATAAGGATACAGTAGGCTAAAGCGGGTCAGATTTTTGAAAAGCATATCGCAATGTGTTGGCTTTGAAATTCCATGTTCCTTGCATGATCACAAGAAACATCGACTTATCGACTTACCAGTTAAAAAGTATAAGTATTTAGAAATTCAAACCAATAACAATGAATCTTAAAAATGATTAACGCCACAAAAATTGTATTTAGTATAAAGGGTGCATTTTAACGAGGTCCACATTTTTTGTGCCATAAAATATTACCTTATCTCTTATGGTTTACCAATTATAGAAACGTAATTCAGAATGAAGAGGTCTTCATTGGCTATTCCCAGAAAATTCAAGATTTACGTTTCATTTATCATTCAATTATCTTAACTTTATGGTTTTTTGTAATCAAAATTGTTAGTCGTTTTTGGGAAAATCAAAAGTAGTGAAACATTTTATGTCGCATCTTTGAAGATGTTAGACTTAAATACACACTAACATAAACATGTCTACTTGACTGTTGGAAACCGTAGAGAAAGTAAACAACCGGTCGCTTTGTGGTGACTTTGAAATTCTATTATCTTTGCTAGACATCACGAGAAAAAAAATGAAGGGAACTGTTATGACTAAGGTTTAAAAATGTATTATCTTTTAGAGTTTCCAGTTATACGAAGCCATAAAAAGTAACAATGAAGAGGGCTTCATGAAAAATACAATATTTTCTGAGGACCCTTAAAGAAAGGAATGGATGAAGTTGTGTGGTGTGAAAACTGGGATGTTGCGACGAAGTATTGGGCAAAAATCGAAGGAATTTGATGCGGATACTTAGAACAATGGAGAGTGAGTGAGTAGTGTTTAAGGGCCCGTCGACAGCTAGGTCATTTGGGCCCCAAGTCAAATTTAAAGGATAAAACACTCACTAACTTCTGTTTAAGAACTAAGCTAAACTACAGAACTAAAAAATGCTAAAACAGTTAAAATACTAAAAAAGTTAATGTTAAAACCGTTAAAACACCAAAAAGATTAAAACGCTGAAAGGGTGAATGATAAAACAGTGACAGTTTAAAATACTAAATAGTAAAACAAAACAAATCTAATTGCAGATTTGTAAATCCTAAACTCAAAAGTCTAATACTAAAAACACAAGTTATACTTGTTTGGCGAATCCAATTTCAGCGACGAACCGCAGCACCGTATCTACGGAGACTGGGTCGTCGCCTAGGATGGAGCACAGACTAAAACCCAGAACAATGGAGATGTGAAATGTACAGGCAAAATAGGAAATGAAGCTCCAACACAAAAGGTGAGCAAAAGATGAGTGATGCTGAAACTATCACAGAAAGGAAACTGGATAGAATAATAAACATTTTCTTGGTAAGAGATGAACTGGGAGGAATGGTGTAGGAGAAAATGGCTCGGTGCAGGAACAAATTGTTAGAAAAATAGACACTATTAAAACAAATATTTCATGTGTATAGACCAAGAGGAAAGCATCAATGATGGCAGCAGTTTTGATTGATTCACCAAATTTTGTTTGGCTTAAACGCTGAAAACATCCTTTTTTTCGAGTATCCCCCTATGTTAGTTTAGAACTCTCGGAGAAGCCAATTCTAAATTTGTCCAGTGAAGTGATTCCAGAAGACAACGTCTCGCTATTTCAAGATTTCTTCCGTAATTTTAATTAGCACAGGTGCTGTGGGCGGTTTCCTTGGCCGGCATTTGCCAAAGCAGTCGCCGACAGTTATGTAATCGTGTTACGGTTAAGCGAGCAGTGGTCTTCGTGCCCAGTCATCCCTCATCACGCAAGGCAGGTTAACAAAGGCTGCACACCAGCCGTGGGCGATTGGGAGAGGGAAATTCTGATGAGTTCTTGGGCTCACATGATTCAGTGAGTGACGTCACGTGCACGGCGGGTTGTTATCGTCCCTTTCCTTTCTTATTTTCCACCCCCGGGCCATACCAATGAAACGCACGTGACGGTTACAGTGCACGCTGTTATTAGCAACTTCACTTTATAGGGCTGCCCACTGAGCTGCACCAAATTAATATGGGGTTATGGAAGCCTGCCTTGCTGACGTTGCTCGTACAAGCTGGCCAGGGTCCGACCCTCAACAAATTCAACGCTATAGAACAGTTACAAAAGTAAATAAGAGTATTGCTGCATAAGCGTTCAGTAAACTCTTTCTTCACTTGCTTCAAACTTACCAAACGGGGAAAGTTGTCAAAAGTTTTCTGTGCAGCCTTATTAATTGGAATTCCATTTTTAATTTCATACATATGAGGGGTATAAATGTAGACCCAGACTTTTCCAATTTTTGAAGAGATTGAAATAATTATATTAAATATAATGTCTTACATCCTTCAATTAATATAAATATTGATACATTTGGACAGTGTGAGGGAATTTTTTTAGGTCTTCGTGTTACACCTTTGAAAGATGGTGAATTTATGATACCAAGTTTGGTATTTTAATTTTAGTTATGCTGTTCACACACACACATACACATACACGCGCGCGCACACACACACACACACACACACACACACACACACACACACACACACACACACACACACGCTGATCTTTCTCTAATTTCTGTACACATTTTTGGCGAAATATCGATATGGAATTTTTGGGTGGAATGCAATATCCCTTATCCAGGTATCATGTACCTGGCACAGAAAGTAAAGGGTATGAAAGTTAATAAATAATCAATATATTAATTCTTTAGTATATGCTAAGACTTTATAGAAGATCATGTTAAAAGGAGGTAATTTCAAATAATATTTAAAATTTCAAATTACCTGCCATTAATTTCTGTGGAAACTTCTACTTGAGAAACAAGTGAACTGTAGATTTTAGCGTAGGATTTAAATAATTTTTATCTGAAATACACATTCTAACTTCCAGACTTTGCAAAGGGTAGGGAATGATGCTAGTTACACAGATAAGTCTCCGTCCCAGCTGGGAATCTAACCCGAGACATCCACGATGAGGATACTGGTACTTTGTATGTAACTTTAGACAGTTTTACAGACTCCTGTGCTCCTTGTGAACAAATGTCTCAAGAGATCTTATTAAAAGTTCCAGGACATCGTTCGTCCACAAAGAGTACTGGTGGATGTCCGTTCCAGATCGGCTATCTCAGCTGTTCCTAAATGGCAGCAATTACGTTGCAACAATCGTTTTGAAAGCCTTCCTTAACATCAATTTATAACTCCAACAATGAATCCGGCCATCAGCTAACGTTTTCTTTTTCTAATTGACAATAATGACTGTGGTAACGTATCCAGTACCCAACAATTAGGCTACAAGGGGATCCTAGAGCAAGTTAATGGTACATATGGACGCTGGTAGGATGGCAGCAGGACTTATGAAGAATGACCCTTAGGGGCACGCAGTAATGATATATGGGCAACTGGTTTTAACCGACGCATAGGGAGATACAGAACTTCGTGTCCAGGAATAATATAACTCAGAAGAGCTCATTGTAGCGGTCGACCACTTTCTAATCGATCGTAGTCGAGATGAGTCTCGTTTTCTACCTCCTGGTGGGTAGCTGCTGAGCAAATGCTAACCATTTATTCTTAAATTGTTCTGTTAGGCGGCATATGCTCTTTTGTAGTGTTTAATACGTTATTTAATGTAGTGATAGTCCAATTTTACTGAAATGTATAATAATGGAAATATGAGCATTGAAATAAATGTTTAGGGGTATTAGTTGGACTTAATGTTTTTTTGTTCTGATGCTAGCAGTCTCCTGAAGAACGAAAGCTAAACTTTCCATTCGTTAAAGCTCGCCGTTTTTGTAATGTTTTATTAAAGGGTGGAAGACGTATCTAATGACGGCTTTTAGGTTTTGATGATTAATAGGAATCATTTGTTTTACTTTGCTGATAACGCACAGACATGGCGGTTTTAAGAGTTTGTATGTTACATATATCATAGACTTAATCCACTAGTTCAAAACAGCCACTAGTGTTGCAAATCCCAATTTCATATATTGAATGAGTTCTACAACTTGAAACAGCTACCAAACGAGGGCTGGGTGTTGGAGTGTTCCGCAATATTGTGAATTATGGTGCTTGAGATTTCCAAAGGGCAAATTCTTATATTACACCATTCTGAAGGTTAACTTCTGGCTTGCCTTTGCTTCTGGAAAGCCTCTCGCATATTTTAAACTCATCGTGTGGCGCGATGCATTATTCTCAGAATTTAACCTAAACGTAATATATGAATATGTCCGTATTAATGTCCTTTATAGCGTTCAGTTGCGATATGTTATACCTTATGGTGACATTGAGAGAAAATAGGCTTAAAGCGTACAGTTACAGCTACTTTAAAGATTACCTCTTTTCTTGGGATTTTTAAAAATTAGCTTACCACGCTACACATTTATGGTAACTCAGTGAATAGCCAGTGGGTTCCCTTCTAGTATTCGAAGATGTAGATAACATCTGACAGAGAAAAATTATCCCAAACATATCAAGTCAAAATAAATAGCTTAAATTACTTCAGACATCTAACCAGAGCGAAAGCCTTAACCTTTGATGGAAAAATAGGATGTTTTGTTTTCGATAACAGAACTGCGTCTGAACTACACAAATTTATTACAGCTATAAAATGGTTGCAGATAACGCAAGCAGGGTCACGAAACAACCAAATGATTGAAGTCAGCGTCTGTGAAAATGAAGAGCAAGAAATGTTTATGTACGGTCGAAGAATAGTACTCGTCAATTTATGTGCATCCTTGGAGACTTTATCGGTCATTTGACATACAAATCGTGCATAAGATGACTCATGCCCCCATAAGGATGACAGAAGTCGAAAAAAGGTCAATCGCTTCCCCGCGTTGTTTATCTAATACTGTACTTATCTTAACGAGCATGAAAAAACAGCCATTTTCAAAAGCAGCTTTGCAATATTTCTTGTAGGACGGAAATGGCAGGACTATTTAATTGCTCAAACAGATAGATTTAGTACAAACAGTTGGGAGTATGCCGGAGTAATGTTTTCCATATTGCATCATGTACTTATTTTATGCACTGATGTAGATTTTCCTAATTTCCTGCCGAAGGAAATATTCCTTTAGTGTACGGCCAATTTCCCTGTTACCAAATCTCGATCATTAATGTGACTCGAACAAATCAATGCCGAATAATAGGGATCTATTTGAGGAAGACATGACTAATTGCAACACTAGTTTTTAAATGGAGTAGGACTTCTTTAAAGCATGAAAAGCGTAAATTTTCGTCTTTTTTACCTTAGGATTTGGCCACGTGTATCCCAGCATTAATAAAATTAATGCCTGAAGCGAGAATTAACTTTCTGTTGAAACACTGGAATAATTGTTGTGTTACAACGTTAAAAATAAGCAATGTGTGAAAATAATTAAGCAAAAATAGAATCTATTGGGTGTACAACAAAATTGCGTTTTTATGCCTCTCGCAACTACATTATTAGATTTATTAAAGTTTGAAGTGACTTTTGAAAGAGCTTATAGAGTAAATGCATCAGGGACCAACGCCATCTAATGGTGCTTTTTGATGTGGTAACAAGCGAATCCACCAGGCCTGTCATGACGTCATTCTGTAATCAGATTTCCAAACCTTTTACCTCTGGGTCCCCTTTGCATGTGAAGATAATCTTAGGGCCTCTTTTAATATAGAGAGTACGACAAACACATACACACACATTGCTGGTTTACCGCCCAATTTTTCTCACTGCATGCCTTTTTCTCTCTAAATAATTGAAGTGATGATAGGATTACTCTGGCACAAGTACTAACGGAAGTTACTAAATTAAAATAAAGAAAAAGTCGTTCCTCTGTCTAACATTTGATATGTCAAGTCCCTTAAATTATGTGATAACAGTACGAGTTATAGTGTGCATGTGGTTCTATTAGTGGTTTCAATGTTTAAGAAAATTTCCCTTGTTCAACTGTTTAAGAAACTATCGGCAATATGGAAACCACAATATGATGCTCTATAAATGCATAATTGTCCTCTACATAAAACTTAAGCTTAATAGACTTTTAAATAAGCTTGAAATCCCCCTCCTTCTTGACGCAAGTACCTATTCCTTATCTAAATATGTATTTTACTCTGTAAACAAAATATTTAGGGCATGGAACACACACCTATTGGAGGGTGAGCAGAATTTTAGGGTCCTTGAATTGTAATGGACCGTGCTGATTGGAATATTCATTGTATTTAAATTAGTATGTGACTGCGTATTCTTTACGTAAAAGATTAACAATTTTGACTCGTTTTACTACATGTTGTAACTCCATCATTTATGAGTTAAAATGTAGCAAACTGAAATGACCTATGGAGGTCTTTGGCGATATATCAAAACAGAATAATTCCATGTTACCATCAAATAGGTTGATGCCTTTCTTTTCTACCTAGCACCTACTCATTTCTTTTTATGGGATACAGTGGCTAAAATGAGATTGACCGGAATTCAGGCGGTGGCCTTCACTGTCAACTTTTATGACATGATACCTACATTTATATTGTGTTTATTACTACAGCTTGGCGTTTGCCTATTTGCATATTTTGTTCCTCTGTTTCGAATCGTAGGCTTTGTATATGTGTATCAACATGTTTCATCCTTACTGTAGTAAAATATACTGATTGCATAGTGCATGTAATTCCAAACTTTCATAGTATGTGCATTTTCCTAGTCTTGGAACTTAATATTTCACACTCTCAGCCAATATTGTTGAGAACATGCCTGTGGGAGTTTGTAATACATTTCTTTCCTATCGTCAGCATTTGCATTGTTTCATTCAATAATAAAATAGTGGCTACTTAGCTGAATGAGGTGTAAAAACCTATATTGGATCACGATTAGAAAATCCATCATTTTAATAACTCATCGCGTTGTTCATAAATACAATAGCTCTACTTCCCAGGTGGGTACAAACAGAACACTGACCTAAAAGACAAGTCATATTTCATTGCAATCGCAGCAAAAGCCTATTTAAACAATAATACATATCAGATTCGATAATTGAAATTCAGCGTTGGAGTTTAAAGCGTATTTAAGAGAGAAATCAATAACTGGTGATAGATTCACCGTAAAAAAGGAAAAACTACATAGTAACTGAACAGAAATAATTTGTATAGTTTACACTTCATTATGTGAACAGTGGGATTTAGTAAATTTAATATATGCGATATGGATTTTTGTTATCTCTATACTATTCTGTCGTGTCAAAATGTGTTTTTAAGTGTTAAATGCATAAATACTTGTGCTTACTTCAATGCTTACCACTGGTTATAGTACCTATATTAGTGACCATTTTGAACTTGTTTTACTGCCTATGTGCTTGCCGAACTCTATTAATTAGACAGTTAAAAATAATAAGAATTAATTAATTTCAATGTATGTAGAGAAATTTCAACAGCCACACAGTGCCATTCTGCATTGTGACTGTAGGAAATGTCATTTTACACAAAACTAATGAAAGTAATTAATTGACTTTGACATCGCCATTGGCTCTCTTCATGTCATCGTTAAATCTCTGTTTCTGGGTCCAGGGGAGTCTCACGTTACAGACTTAACGAGCTCAGAGGCTGTGGCGATATTGAGCTTGCATGACTTGGCGGAACTTCGCCAAACAGGCCATTCTTTCCGTCCAATCGATTCATTAATCTTGTTTGTGATGAATTATCATCAGACGGGACCTTCGCTGTCTCCTTTTATTGGCCGCGTACAAAGTTTGACAAGCAGAAAACATAGAGGCCAGGGTCGAAGGATGTGCGTTTGTTGTAAACAGGCTCCCAAGGACCGACCCTAAACTTTCAGTACATCTTTTTGCAACTGAAGGGAGGGGGGGGGGCAGAAAGTAAGCAAGATAGGGGCTGAAATGATTCCATCGAGACACAGCATCAGGACTGAGTAATTTTCTTGTACTAAGAAAAGTGAATCAAAACCTTGTAGCGGCTACTTCCAAAAAATGACCAAATGTGTGCATTACTCAGAAACACGTGGGAGTAATTTCTAGATCACACATTTTAAAACACACTTTATTGAAGTTGGAACACTTATTCTTCACTGAATGTACATTAAGCTGCTTACTATAGGTATACTAAGACAACTGTACATTATTGATTGCATTGATTATTCATTACCATCCGACAGGAAGTAGTAATGCTTTCTTAAGCAAATGTAAATAAGATAAAGCACAATAGTACTGAAGTGATGTTCATTAATGTATTCCATAGCTTGTACGGGATTATTAAGAAAATGACACTGTAAATTTAAAAAGAGACTATATTAAAAAATCCAGCAATAATTATAATATTGATGTATGTAATACATCCTAACATTGACGTTGCTATACATACATAAATGTTGTTGGCAGTATCTGTCTGTCCATCCGTCCGTTTGTCCTTCGGTCCGTCTGTGCATCTGTCTATCATCTTCTGTTTTCTATACATCTATTCATGTTGCGGGCCGGGTTCCAATACCAGTTGCGTACCAGTTTGTGTGACAAACTGCGTATTTATTCCGACTCGCTCTGGAAATCTAGGTGCCCTAAAGTATTGAGCGGGACGGTAAACTGATCGGTTTTAAAATAGGAATCCCTGTCCGGAAATGTATATTTTAGTCTTTCACAGTCTCGTATAACCTATTCGATTAAAGGAACCGAAGATTTCAATGCACACTACTCGAATTTGGGAAAATTTAGAGCTTAAATGCAGTCCATCCAAATGGCTAATTTAGGGACCCAGCTCGATTATGTACTCTCCTCTTGGGCAGATAGCCCTTCCGTATTCTCACTAGGTTCTTTTCTTAGAGCCTGGGGCAAGAGACTTGTTCGTTGACGTCAGAGGACATTCAGTTGGCTATCGCTAACCTAGACTGTGCAGATCTAAATTTGTTCTTTTAAGTGGTTTGCCTGTTAGACTTCTTAATTTAATAAAACTCCGCAACAAGGAACGTTTCTTGATATATGTAGGTACTTCTGCTGAACTCCCTGCGTGTACCCAGATTATGATGTAATAATTATTAGAGCATTTTTGAGAAAATCAACAGAATTGTTTTGCAGGTAAAGATAAATTGATACGAGTTGCATGAGTTTGCTTTCCGTAATCTAAAAATACTGGGTTTGAATTTCCGGCGAAATCATATTTTTTGTTTGAACACAATACTCCTGTACTTTAGGCTGCATAAGTGGTAGAGGTATTAAACAGAGCTTTAAAATAAACCTCTAAACGAAAATAATATGTTGTGTATGCGTATATATTTCATCAATCCATTAACGTGATTAACGCTCCCGAAAAAAGAGAGGAGAAAAAATACTGACAGCGCATTACCAGTTATTTTAAGCATTTAAGTATAATCGTAAACTGACTGGAATAAAACAGTTGATTTTCACATCAGAGAGCTTTGTATTTTTTAAGTGCAGTGCATAGGGCTTTAATGGGAGTTTAGTTTTGACAATAGCATAGTAGTCATTTATTATACCACTAGCAGAAACTGCAACTGTGCTCTTCTTATTCTGTTATCTTTTACTCTGTTTTATTGTCACTCACTGTCCTTCTATCGCCTTATCTTCATTTCTCTGCATCTCTGTGCAATGTACATGTCACATGATGTGTTGAAAACTGATAATACAACTGATTTTTACGGTTAAAAGTAAGTAAAATGTTGATTAAACTTGTACCTGTTCCTTATCTTGCATTACGATTGGAACTATGGTAGATGCAAAATTTAATGGTGAGTGAAAGCTGACTCTTTCCTATTGTGCAAATAAATTTTGTGGGAGCAAATGATATTTATATCACCGACTTTACAGCGTGTTTAACTATACAGCACTGTAAGGCGTGGCGAGCCTTGGATTGGATGTTATATCGAGCTAACCGCCATTAAACTTTGCGTCAGCCATATACTGGATCCGCTCTAAGAAACACACTTCGGTATTACTCTGCGCAGCACATCACAGCGAATAGATTTGTTATGTGATAGTTGTTCAGTTACAGTAAACTAATTGGTCTGTATTTCCAAATAACAGCAATATGTAACATATTGGAATGAAATAAAGAATACATTAGAAGATTTTAAAGGTAATAAACATGAAAAAATAATATATATTTTGTACTTTGGTTTTGCAGTGAGGGGCCAATGAGAGATTCATTTCAGCCACATGCTTGGGGCTATGTCTCCTTTGTTTACCTAAAGTTGTTTCTTACTTCAGAAAGAGAATAAACCGTTTCTCATGGTAAGCCGTTTACGAACACGAATAATAGTGAAGGAACTCTTAAGTTCTTAAATACTCATCCTATCGTAAAGTTGTGTATAGCAGAATTTGTTAGAAGCATTATTCTTATAAATCTTTATGTAATATTTTTAAAAAGCTTAATAAACTAGATTTTTCTACTTTTACTTCGTCTACTATTTGCCTATTGTAAGAATAAGAAGTATTGTATTCCACTAAAAAATCCCATACCTTAGAGGTTTCATAAAAAATATGCATTTTGAAGTTCACTTAATAAAAGTATTTTAAGGAAAACCTAGGTGTGCGTATGAGAGAGAAAGAGTGAATAGCATAATCCAATATCGAAATGTCGGATAAATATCAAGTGCTGTATTTGAGTTCGGTAACCTCCAAGGATGAACCCACCCCAAACTGCCCTTTACATGGAAAATGTTTCTTAATTTTTGATTTCCCCAAAACCAGCTCTAGCGGTTTCTATTAACATAGTTGAACAATATTTGTGTGAAAAATAAAATTTAGGTATATCTTGCATTTCAGGACGGTAACCACATTCCATCCTGCAGTACTGCACCCCAATGTGCAGGTGTTAGGTCTTGGCCCGAAGAGGGTTGTTACTGCGCGGGGTAGGTTATGTCTTGCATTTTCTGCGAATGTCTGTGAAGTTCACTTCATAACTTTTAAACATAAAGACAACCTACTGTATCAAAATATATATCTCATTAAAACCACGTGGGTATGTGTCAATTTTCTTTGTGGCGTTAGCCATTTCCGGATATTCATTGTTTTTGATTTCAACTTTCAAATACTTTATTCTTATAAAGATTTAACTACCACTTAAGCCTCCTGTATCCCCTTGTACAGACACCACCAAAGAAAATCTTACTGCACCCCTGGTCTCTATCTTTGTACGAAGCCATGCTTATTTCATTGGCTCCTTTAGGCCACGGTGCACGTTTAGGTTGCCTAAAGCAACCAATGAAGTGGCCACGCCTTCGTATAACGATATAGTATAATGTAACATAAACCGGAGGTGCAGTGAGATTTTCTTTGGTGATCTTTGTACCTAAAACGAAATGTATAAGGAAATCTAGCCTGCAATCATTAACATAAGCCAGGTGGAAAAGTAAGCCCTTTAAAGGAAGAGTGGGTAAAGAAATTCATGTGAATGTCTAGAAAATTACCATACGAATTTCGCTTCAGTATTGTTATATTATGGTTTGTGATTTATTTATAATGCTACTATTAGAATCATTACCCCAAATTACCTAAATGTCCGCCAGCTGTGAAGGAAAGAATAGACTGAGCTGGGACCAACAGGCACATAGCATGAGTCACAGAAGTGTACGTACGTTATTCACATTTATAGATGCACCTATGGGCAAACCCTTTTCGTCACTCCGTGCTTCCCGTTGCATAATAACCAGTTTTACTTCGTGTGCCATATACCTGTGATGCGTAGAAGCAGTATTGAATTCCACCCAAAACTTCGATGTTGAGATTTCATCTATGCAAGTTTTCAGCCTCCCCGAGATAAAAAACAAATCTGATGTGTTGCACTCACATGACTTTCTCTACCCTTGTTCTATTTATACAAACTCTTCTTCCTCTATGTTCTTCATGTTAGTCGAGGTAAACATTTGCAGGAATGTTCTTATTCCTAATTTTGTTGTTCGAATAAGAGGAATATGGGAATACAGCAGTCAAATATTTTAAAGCTGGTTGATATGTGATTGCTTTGAAATTTCATTCTCTTTGTGTGGTCAAGAGATAAAAAAGTGAATAACGACCTTCCATTTGAGAAAATCTAAATATTGCAAAACTCTCACAAATAACAAGGAATATCTCCGAAATGGTTTACTCCATAAAAATAATTTCATTTGAACATAAACGGTATGTTTTAACGAATCTACATTTCAAGAATTTGTCAACAAAATTCCCTCATCCCAAGCTATCCTCAATATAGCAACATTTTCGTTATTTTTTATTCTCTCAAAATTGCACTAAAGTATTATTCTAAAATTAAAACACCAAGATATTTACATGACATGAAAGTATATCTTGAGTTTTCCTGGGCAGTAGCCTCTTCATTCGGAGCGACTTTTGTGTAACTTGTAAACCGTAACAGGTGGTCAACATTTTACTACACGAAAATTGTAGATATGATTAAAGGTCAGTATTTATGGCAAAGATTTTGTAACAATAACCATTTCTGAAATATTCTTTCTTGTTTGTTTGAGTTTTTAGATACTTAAGTTTTTCAAGAGGTGATCGCTGTTTGTTTTTCCTCGGGGTCGTGCAAAAAACATGTAAGCTTAACTCTATCACATAGACATCCTCTGTTTTAAAAACCTGACTGTCGATTTAGCCTTCCGATCGTTTGTGAACCTATAATGAAGTGTGTAATAAAAGTTTGTCGTGATTAAAAAGTAAATTGAGGAATAATTTCTTGTCAGAATAGTTTGTAAAAGGGTAAACGAATACACGAGAGTTTTATAAAAAGCTTGGTGTGTTTCGTTTTGTTCCGACTTCCATGTTTTTGTAACTATCCCTAGCAATTACAGTTGAGTTATGGATCATTTGTTTTCTAGCATTTAATACTAGAACCATGGCTTGGATCTTAAAACTTTGTATTGCAATTCTGAAGTGGACTAGATCGATATAGCTGTGTTTGCCTATTATACGAGTACAACAGCCACGTAAATTCTGGTTTCTGTTTAAACTAGTTGTTCCCAAACTTTCCCAGCTGGCGCCCCGCTTTGGACTCCGCAATTCAGTTTCCTTCTTATTGTCAGAAACACATTTGACAATAATGCTCAACTAATGAGAGGTTTTCAAACCTCACAATAGAGCGGCAATCAGTTTTAACGAGAATCCACAATGAGCTACCAGTTATAGCAGTAAATAACCGTAAATATCCGAGCTCCTTAGTGGTGGTAGTGCTGCTGCTTACCAAGCGGGAGACCTGGGTTCGATTCCTGGTATTGGCGTGGGGATTTTCTCACACTGGATGTCCTGGTCCGAGGTGCACTCAGCCTCGTTAGGCCCCTGAGGGGCAAACTGAGGACCTATTTGATTGAAAAGTAGCGATTTCTGGTTGCGAAGATCGCATAACAGGCCGGGAGGGACCGGGGCGCTGACCACGTTCCGTCTCCAGTACTGCACCCTACTCATGGCGTCTGTGGTGGGCAGAGGTGGGGGACGCAGCGGTCGAGCGGCAGGTCTAGGTCCAGAACGGGCTATGCGTCTTCGGATTATTACTATCCGAGATAAAGATTTTTACCTTTTGTCAATTCTTGCAATAAAAGTATCACTGAATACAAATGCGCAATATGCGAAATATGCTACATATAAAATTCGAGCGAAGTAAAAAGTTTAAAACGAGTAATTCTTGTCCGTGATCAATAGTATGCGAATTCTATATTCAGAAGGGGCATAAGCGCGTCATTGCAGAGGTCGGTGACGGTGGAGGCTTGCTAAGGGGGTGTAGGCGGTCACGGTGGGGAGCGGTCACGTGTTAGTGCACATAGGTGTGGTAGGAGGTTGCATTTTGAGGGGAAATTTCACGGACCCCACAGGTCCAGAATTACCGGCTTTTGTGAACCTATATAGCAATGTGTGTTTTGATTTTTGATTTTACATTGCATCGTACCTACCCGTGTGGGGATTTCATGACTGCGTTATCTGATACGATGTTCTCTGAATCTGTGATTTTTATTTACTTTTAACGGTAACATTACATTAATATCTCGAAATGTATAATGTATTCTCAGTATAGCCTCGTTATCAAATTTCTGGGTGGAATACAATATAATATAGGTAAGGGGTGTGGAGAAAGTAAAAATGGTGATACAGTATTTCACGTAAGTTTTCAGAAAGTAAAAATGGTGATACAGTATTTCACGTAAGTTTTCAGAACCTTAAGAGAATGGTTCGTGTAAGAGACAAGTCATGTTTGCGCACAATATATAACAAAAGTGTCCTTTGTGTTTAATGACGTCATCTTCGAGCCCCGGTACTGCAGGAGGGTATACCTAGCTATAACAATACAAAGTCCAATGCTCCATCTCTCACTCATCCATCAATAGATACCAGACAGTTTTATTGCAGGGGCTGCAGTTAACCCCCCCCTCCTCCCCGCCGCGGGCCCGGGGCTTTATCTCATGTATGGCTGTCTATACACCCGAACAAAAAAGAAAAAAAGTAGTCGAACTACCCGAATGCCGGCCGATTGTGGAATGGTACACGCTGATAAATACCTCGCA
This sequence comes from Tenodera sinensis, assembly GCA_030765045.1. Lineage (NCBI taxonomy): Eukaryota > Metazoa > Arthropoda > Insecta > Mantodea > Mantidae > Tenodera > Tenodera sinensis. Next base: position 292,430 of record JAUKNM010000143.1, read on the forward strand.
CAGATATCGGGGGATATTAATATCGCCATCTTCAATTATCTATCGTACAGTCCGCAACGATAGTGCCATGTATCAATGCCTGGGTTGCGATCCCACGGGATTTACGCTAGCGGGAGGGGTGTGTCCAGGATTCCACATCTCGATAAAAGATGCATCAATTGTTGGCAGTGTCTGGTATTGTGCGAGCGAGCATTGTATTGTCCCAACATTGGTTTAATCGCTCCCTGGAATTTGTAGCAGGCGTTGATAACAGTGGATGCGGATTAGGGACGTCCGCTACAAGTTGAGTAGCCTCACATCAAACTTCTTGCACTCAATAAATAACTCTGTGAACAAAGAGTGACAGGTTTCTACCGGTCAACCGTTTTTCAGTGAACCTGCTTTGTGTAACCTGTACACCAGCTACAGAAGAACCTTTCAGGTCGGCCAGGACTTTCTCTACTGCTTATCTACAGTGGGTAGACCAAGCACTGTATTCTACCCAAAATTCGATGTTAAGATTTCACCACAAATACATGTTTTCAGGTCTCCTAAACCTAAAAATGTACAAAGGGGTAGAAAAAGCCGCGTGAATGTAACACACCAGATTTTAGGAATAAGGTCCCTGGTGTATGTAACAGATTTCAAAATTTTGCATTCCTTCTCAAATAGCCACAAAGAATTTGATTAAAGTATCATATTTTTAGATATTTACACAACAAAATCCATAATATGTATTTTTTGGGAATAGGACCTTTAGGGGTGCGTGCACCAGTTGACCTAGGTCCAAACCTCCACTCGCTCTTTCCTTACGCTTGTCTCTCTCGAATTGCCGATTCCCCCTTCTTCACTTTCAGCTGTTTCTTCCTCGCTACGAAATGTTTACGTGCGCTGCCCAGTGTTAAGCTGGTTAATTTGGTTTTTAATACCAAATGTTTTAATGATCTATAAAGTATTGGTACAAACCTCATTTTAGGATAAAGAATTTTTTTTTTTTTTTTTTTTTTGCAAAATATAGCAACCTATTTTTCTGTTTCTTCTGGGTGTACTCTGTTATAATGTCTTTCAGTTGATGATTTTCTCACACACATAATTATTGTACCCTAGATGAGGCATTTGGCTCTATCGTCACGATCTTAAAAAAATGTTTCCACTCTGATTTAAATGAACTTTCGGTATTCTTTGCTTTCTTTAGAGCAGGTTGCTCCATTATTAGGCATTTGTACTGCACGTATCTGTTTCACTGATAAGCAAGCTATTAACGCGGGCTTCCTCGATTCTTCGCTTCTTGGCTCTGCAGCGCACGAGTTGAACTGAACATAACCGAATCACCACGATGCACGGTGCAAGGAAACGCTGCACCTTGGATTGCATCCGGTGCAATTTTAAGCTTTGAGAGGCCCTGGGCTATGAAGTCCTTTTCATTCCGAAGGAATTTTTTATAAGTTTGTATAATGGGTAAACACGAGATAGACAAAAACGTACTGCACAAAAAGTGTAGATCTTTTTAAAGCACACCATTTACATAAAATAAACTTTTGTAGCAACAGCCATATCCGAGATATCGGTTATTATCTATTAGAATTGTTCAATGCTTTTTTCATTTGTTAAAGTGCTGTTGCCATTCTGTTCTTTGTTGGGGTGTCATGGAAAGGATGTGGTATTTCAAGGCCAGCATATAGTCACCCGCTTTTAAGCATCTATCATTCAGTCTCCTTTATTTCCCTTTTACATGTACAATGAAACTGTTTCAGCCAAGATTTACCTCAATTAACATGAATCAGATGGAAAAATAAGCTTTCGTAAGAATAGCTTGTGGAAGTTGTTAAAAGTAAATTATAGTGTTAGAGAAAATAATGTGAGTGTAACACATATGCTTTTATTCATGGACATTACATATAATAAAATGTAACCTAATTTATGATACTTTTTATTAGATGAATTTAGTCAGATTGTGTTTTGGGTCCTGGACCTAAAATTTACTCAGAACCTTTTGTAGATATCAAAGTTTATTGAATACTTCGCAGCCAACAGCAACTTTTGTCAGAGGTTGTACATGATTGCAGACAGTTGACGTTCGAGTATCATCATATCTCAAGAAGAGATTCATGGAGCAATTTTGTGTCATCCTGACAGTCATTACGAAATTCACGCCATGATCTGACGTTACCAAGTGTCGAGACGTGATGCATTGTCACATTATTGGTTGATTTTATTACCCTCACATCCCTTTGTATCAGAGGAGGTGGTGCTGATTTTGACTTTTCTTTGTTGCAGGTATGTGTGTGCATGCCGCTTGCCTTTGTTCTGGTAGCGTGAGTATTATTAATAATGTGTTTATTGATTTCGTTATTGTTAGTTATCAAAATAGAGTTCATTATACTATTGATTTTAGAATCTATAGAATGCAAAATGTGTAGTTAGTGCTTTCCTATACGTAACTCTTTGCTGTACACAGCTTTGTTTTTAAAATAATTTGAAATAAATTTAAGGTAATACTAGGAAATCAAGTATATTTGTCATTGAACATTACTTCATTCTGCTCGGCCATTGGATTTCATCTGATTCAGTTTACACCATCTTTAAATTGGATTAATTTATAAATGTATGTGCCAACTTTTTATGAACCTATTACTTTTTAAAGGGCGCGCTTTGTTGGGACTTTAGAAGGGAAACAAAAAGAGAACAAGTAAACTTCTCTGCTTTTGACAAGGCAACGCCATACCACGAATCCATTAAAGAAAATGCTCAACTCTCTGTCTGCCAAGTGATCCGTAAGGTCGAAGTTGAAATCTTGGTTGATGTGAGCTGCCTAGTAAAGGTTTTTTTTTTTTTTTTCGTGTTTCCCTTATCTTTAAAGTTCAGATACCTGTCGATTCTTTGAATCTGGCGCTTTAAGAAACCAATTAATCATCAATTAATATTCGATTTAAAACACATGTTATAGTTGCGTTCAACTTTCAGAACAAACAGCATACACAAACTAGTGGGTATATTTTATGTAGGAATTCATGATTTTACGCTCAAGTTTTAAAGGTAAGCAACTTTCTCTCAAATACTTCCTATTTCCTTTCATAGCTGTCCATTGGAGAGTATTTTCGTTAGCTCAAAAGTTTCAACCTAATGAACACCTTATTATATTTTATTTTTGAAATTAGCTTAGTTTTGACCAATGGATATGTGCCTTTGTTCTGTAGCCTTACAAGATGCCCAAGCCTAAAAATACCTGCTATGTGTCCTGGTCAACTGTCACTATAAAATAAACTCCAGTAGTTAGCCAAATGAGACCTGAAGTATAGTGTTTATAATCCTGTGTGTCAAAAGGTGACATTATCTTAGTGCATTAGTGAGACAATTTTGGAATTGGAAGCTTTTATTCCAATGAAAAGTTGCAACATGCTGGAACTAGCCACCATTATGGCAGGTGGGTCACTCATGTAGGTGGTGTCCCAAGTAAACTGTCACTTAAAACTTGAGTTCTGCCAGCTGCTCTGAGTGTTTCCAGATCACAGTTTTATCTGTCTGTGGGGTGTAACTGCAATACGCCCCTTGTGTGTCTGCGTGGGCAGCTTATATATCAAGCCTGAAACACGTCAACATACACTGTTTCACACGTTCTGCCAAGGACTCTCCTCAAGTTTACCAAATATTAGATCCTCTTGTTTGTGTTCATACTTTGAACGTGTTGCCACTGAGGGAACCTCTGCAGTCGTGTTTCTGCTAAGGCTGTTACGTGATGCACGATGGATCCACCTGTGAAAACATTCCAGGATTGAATGTGTGGTGGTGACGGGTGGAATATTTCTTGGGAATAGAAAATATGCGTGCCATCTTACGTTACGATTTAAATATATTAAAGTATTTAATGTTCCAATTAGACATTAAACTACCACCTAGTCAATACACAAATATACCTCGTAGAAACCCCGTAATCCTTCCAAATAGGCTCGTTTTGCCTTTTTGCTGCTTCTTAAGCCTATATTTCATAGTGCTATAATTTTATGGAATGGAGGTCACTCCCGTGTAGGTTTTATAAAACTTGTCTCACGCTCTAGATACTTCAGTTTTAAACGCAATTTCCGTATATGTTAATAGGAAATTTTAGACACTTTCGATAATACTAAACAATTCTGTATGTGAACTTTCGTAGTCCGCGAGGCTCACTATAACTGTATATTTTGAAAGTCTTTATCTTGCAAACAAAATTCACAATAATCCAAGCGAGTCAAAGACGGAATTCCTCCGTATTTAAAGTAAATTTTAATAGTGTTAAACGCCCGCATTTTCTGCATATGGCACCACAGGCGTTAACGCTGGTGATAAATGAACAAATGGTAATTAGGAAAGGATATTTGGGAAGGAAAGTTCCAGGCCTACGTTTAGTGTACCTCCAGGCATTTGCCAGTTACAAGGTCTGAGGAAAATTTGGAAAATACCTCAGTTGGGGAGACCGGTTCTGGAATTAGTCCATTGCCTAATTGAACTCTGCTACCCGTTTCGGTCTGGAAGGAAATAACGCAGTGTAGTTACAGTTTTCTGGATTATGGGGAGCTCAATATAGCCGTGATATCGTCAGGCTAGAAATGGCTAGAAATAGCATATGTTTATACCTAGGTAAAAGCTGATTCGCTTTTTCTTGCTGACAAAAGATCAAGATTTTCCAGGTGATCTTAATGACAAACTGCTAGTACGTGATCAGGATTAGGGTTGTTGAGTAGAGGCTGTTAATGGCTTTAGAATGAATATGCCTGTAAACATGAAAGAAAGACCAAAATGGAAGTAAATGCTGAGATTTCATGCCTCTATCAAAACTGTAAAATATGGTACTAAGTACAGTTTTCAATACTCTTGACTGTCTTACAGTTTCTTATTTACATCCTATTATTTTTTATTGTTTCATTTGTATATCCCTTTTGAAGCAAACAAACGGTGAATTTTAAACAAATTACGTTTAGTTTAGTTTAGTTTACCTTGAATATATTTATAGATGTGCAGATATATTAACTGTTTGTAAGTAAAGCGGTTTCTAAATGAAGATTTTTAAAACGAATTCAAAGATTTGTCAAAAGTGCTCCTTGTGATGCAATTTTCAAAATTTCTTTCACAGTTATTATTAAGTGACTAAAGGATGTACTTCAAATAAATGTTACACAGAGCATTTGCTTTATTTTTAAAGAGAAAATATGTATACATTTGAACATACTAGCTCAGTGAAGAATGGCATACATCTTAGAACAAATATTCCATCACAGATTTCAACTGGCGCTAACTGACCCTCCGAACTTAAAGATAGGTTGGCACAGTTGGTAGGGCACCTGCCTGCTGTGCTAGGGGTCCCAGGTTCATTCCCGGCACGGGGGTAGGAATTTTTCTCCAGCCAAGAGAAGCTGGAAGTATGAATGAAAGTGTGAATGTATAAAAACCACAAAGACCGAAAAACGAGTAACACCATTTGTCAATAGGCAAGGCCGCCGATATGACCTCGGCAGTTAAATGGAACAATTAAAAAAAAATAGGTTGAGCCTTCCAGCCTTAGTAGAGGTTTCGAGCTTGCACATCTTGTTCATCTACTAGGCCGTTCTCAGTTAGGTGTCCAACTTGGAATGAGCAATACTTGGAGTAAGAAAAGGAACAGTTACATCCGTTACTTGTAAGGCTTGTCTCACATTTGCTTGTGTTGTGTGGGTGCATGTTGAGCTACCGGTTGCTGACTAACGCTTCGCTAGGATATCATATCCGGCGTTGGCAGGGAATGTGACAGGAAAAGAATAATGGCTTCATTACTGGGACGAAAGAAGCTCTGTACATAATGGGGCTACATTAGATTTTATCGCCTGCTGAGGGATCAAACAGTGTCACCAGTCCTCCCCTCCGCCCATCACTGCTGCCAACTCCCCCAAATTCTATAGCTCAAGGAAAGATGACATTCTTGTTCGGGGTTCACAGATTCCGGAGGCGCTGGAACCCTAAAACAAAATTAACGATAAAGACAGTTTTATATTCAGCCTATTTAACTTTCTGCAGTTGGTTCCTGCTTTGGGAAAGAAAGGAAATGAAGTACAATTAAGTTTTTCTCAAATTTATGTTTTTAAATTTTACAGGTATTTGTAGAGATCCTAACAGCCGATGTCAACCCAGCACTGTCTCTCTCAATAAACTTTCTTCCAAATCTACCATTTTATGTGCAATGTGCACGTCACGTGATAATTAGATATCGGGTAGTGAAATTCAAATAAGATATTTAAGAATATAGAAACGTGTTTATATTCTTTGTGATGCGATCAGAATTATCTGCTGAAGCATTGTATGACTTCTGAAACATTTATCCTATCGAGGTTTTGTACTTAACAAAAATTGTCTAAACCGTTATGCCTTTCTTTATAATATACTAATATTATGATTACTTTCTGATTCACATAGGCCGTAGTTTCAGTTCACAAGTTACCAAAAGTTAAAGGTTTCATGACGCTTATGTACTAGAATACACACACTGAAGTGTCCTTACTGTGAGGGCTTTGACTTTCCTTTGAGGATGCAATAGAGTAGAAAATAGCTGTTACTCTACAGAAAATGTGTTTAAAATTACAGTAGAACATCGCGGACATATAATTCCAAATGACATAGTTGGTCAGAAAGTGGTTGTATCAGAACAAAAGACAATCGGGTCTAACTATAACGGCATGCACGATACCTATGAAATCTTTTAATCACCCTACGTAAGAAAGTTTTGTTTATTTCCTCTGAATGTTTTAGTCAAGTTTAGCGTACACGAAAACCTGATATAGTGTTAGTGTTAACATCAGAAACTAATCAATTAATATTCCTCACTAACAACCGAGAAGATGGTTGCGGGCTGTAGGGTATTTCCAAAATGATTAACTTGGTGTACTGAGAGTGAAGAATCTTGATATTCACCAGTCTTGCCTTACTTTCGTTGTGTATTGGCGTTAGAGGTTTCTGAAAGCACGAAAACTGGTAGGTTTTATTATTAAATAACTACGGGGCCAAAGAGAAAGTATACAGGTTTAAAAATTTTATCTGCAGTAATTATCTAAAAATTGCTTCACCTCTGAAAGATACTTACAGGCTATATGTGTGCAACATTTAGGAAGACTGTCAGCAGGGCATGGGGCGTTCTTCAGATTACCCTCCTCTTTGGAGAATTTACACCCTACTAGCCTGTCGAGAAGCAGAAAAACTTTGGACCAGAATGGGTGATGAGCTCAATGCCTGGTATGGTGAAGAAGGAAATGAAATATAGTGATGAAGGGAATGATAGAATAATTCGCGGATCAAGTTATCCAGCACAAGCACCGAGGAAAACCGGAAAAAAAAACAAAAACAAAAAAAAAAAAAAAAAAAAAAACACCTTCAGTTAGGTACGAAATTGAGTTCGCGAAACAAGTTTAACTTGTTTTATTTTTGGGAGTTTAATTTTACAGTTTTTCGAACATGAAGTCCCATTTGTCTTGTTACACCGTTTGTTTTTAGCTTTTTAACTCTTTGCTGTTTTAACATGAACTTTTTAACATTTAATACTGGATTGCAAGAAAACTGCCATATAAGTAGCTATTCCCGTCTTTAGTTAGTCACTGGGTAAACCAATGAAGTCTCTAAACTTCAGGCAGTTGCAAGAACGACATTATACGATCGGTTAACTACTCTAGTCTTCAAGAAGAGAAGATGCAATTCGACAGAGTCGGCATAATCGGGTACATAATTATCTTAAGCACACGTATGACGTCGCTACAAGGCATTCATAATCATCCGTACGATGTCGCTGCAACAAACAGCTGCCACGCGTTCAAGATTGCACTTCTAATTTTGTTGATACAGTCGTTTCGTGTTTTCTCCAAGCCAAAATGTAGAACAAAGGGAATAGAAGTAAAATGTTCGCTTAAAAGGGAAGGTGGATGGTCCCAATGACTTTTATGAGGCAACATTGTGTTCTTAAATCACTACTTATTAATTGAGGATAACGTTGCACCTACCCAGGATTCACTAAAATATGCTAGTAGCTGTGACGGTGGAGTGACATAAACAACATGATTAGCGAGTTTTGTAAACAAGGGGATAGCGGATAGACGAAGCTCTTCATTTTCTAGCATTGGGTAGGGTGGCTTGTCGAAATTGGAAACATGCATCAGCACTAAAAATACTGATAAAAATTATTTTGTGACGAAAGAGGATTTTCAACACATACGCAATCTTAAATGAAATGCACCCAGTTGCAATATATCCTCTTTGTCAGATGAAGATTCTATAATGAACAGAATAGAAACACGACACTTCCCGGCATAAAACTTAGTTTAGACACACACATCAATCGGCAATAATGCATATAGCAATAGTTTTTATTTACTTGTATCTGAGGATGTCATAATATGAAAAAAATTAAGAGGAAACCATGCGATGAAAGCAATAATGGTAGCCATTCACTAATTGTTTATAGATCCGAGATTCTATCTATAGTGATACTCGATCGATTTGCATTATAGATCGGTCTTGCAATTCATATCAGAGGCAAATGAAGACTTTAGTGCTAACGAAACCCGCAAGTACGTTCATGTAAACCAGCATAACTGTTTTAACATTCACTTTGTAACATTTGAACTGTTTACCGTTTTAATTTTGTGTTTTAGCTTTCAGCTTTTACCCAGATAAATTTTGGGTACTTCAGACATTAAAATTTGACTTCAGGGGCAAATAATCTAGCTGTCGAAGGGCCCCTAAACCCGCGCAAAGTCGGGTAAGCCACTACTGAATAAAAACCAAGATAATTTTTCGTCTCATTAGAAAATTACCGCAAGCGTTTTGGTTACTACATTGTTATACGTTTAGGTTTAAACTAGTTCGTGCCAGAAAGGTGAAACAAAGGTTCTGTTTCAGAACTTCTGTTTTATCTCATTCTAAATTCATGCTTGAAATGTTTTGAGAACGCCGTGAAAATAAAAATAACCGCAATGGATGTTGAAGCACCTGTATAAAAAGATGAATGTTTAGCTTATGGCATTTGCTTAACACACACTGTACACACTTTACGAAATTCTTTGCTATAGTCCTCAACTGTTGCCCCGCAATCCCCTCTCCCAAGTGTTTACCAATACTCTGCAAACAGCACCCCTGTTTTGTTTGCAGTTGCGTTAGACATTGTGACACACATGTGCTTGTTTGCTGATTCTGCTGTTATAACGAGTGTTTTTGCAGGATGTGTGTGACGTCAGAGCCTGTATTCAGCGTCACGTGTGACAGGTGCTTCGTAAGTCTGTGACAGAACCCGCATATCGGGGCTTCTGAATAGATGCCTTTCACAGGTCACGGCCTCTTTAAAGCATTCTCTTATGTCGATACGTTCTTGTTTTTATTAGCAAGTTGAATGACGATACAACAGCCTATAAATAAATCAAATTAAGAAACAATTGATTTAGTGAAAGTAATTCTGTCAAATATTCTACAGTGGTCGACTGCAGACGTCAGGTACGAATCTAGGGCTGCAGCTATAAACCTACTTTCTCTGCATATATGTTATTATATGCGAACCATTTCCCAGCATTGCAGCTTTCGAGAGCAGGTCGTACAGGTTCTCCTGTGCGGTATGTTTATTTGCACAGCACCTAGCCGCTTAATGCGACTTTATCTGTGCAGTATAGAGGGTGTTAATAATCTTTCTAACTTTTGTTGTCACGAACTAGTGTTTCCAGTGGCATATTGTTATTAGTATTAAGCAAGGACGAAGCAACCCGTAACTTCTTTTTCTTTGTTTTTATAAGTTTCAAGGTTTCACAGCGATAAAAATAGATAAATTCCATGTAATTTAATCTGCTATTATTATTCTTGTTATTATCATCATTGTTGTTGTTAAATATGGGCAATAATCTTAAAGAGCTTACTTTTTAATACTGAAGAAGTGAAGTTGCTCCAAACCCTCAAAGTATAATATGTAGGGAGCGGGCCTTTATGCAGGAAACAAAATGTTGTGGAATATGGACTATAGGAAGTTGGAGGGGTCAGTCTGTCACATGACCACAGCATTGAGGAGGCCAGGTACAGTCGACAAAAGAACGTTTTAGATAACGTTGTTGCATAACTTGTATTCAATACTGCATTTGCAGTAAAATATTCACTCCCAAATTCTGGTATAAGTTTAGAAATGTGTGAATATTTCGATTTTCGTGCCGGAGACATTTTACTCTGTGTGTAACTAGGGAACACATTCGAGGGACACTATGCAATGTAAGCAGTGAGCCCAGTTATTTTGTGCTGTCACTGTACTCGCGGAATCAAGTCACGCTCTACCTATGTGGCAGGTAACTTGCGATCACCATATTTCGTGATAGCTGTATGAAGGTTCGAACCCTAATAATATGTTTGGGCTTGTATGATGTTTTTCTTAATATTTTCATCTTTTGGTAATTTCTTCTTTATGTTTTGTCTTTGTTTAATTTCGGCTTGCCATTCGAGCTACTGCTACGTCCTTCTCGAGAAGTTGTCATGTAACTGGCAAAGCTTAGCTGTTAATGGGAGATTAATATGAGTACTTAGCTACTGGAATTCTGAACTTTTGTATAATGAAACACAAGAAATACTTTCGAATGATGCAGTGGTGTGTAAGATAAAGCTCTTTGCACGCATTTTCCAGTGTTCTTCAGGCACAGAAGCAAATAGCCATAGCTGCGTCGACCCCAGAACCGTAAAGCTGACATGCAAATGAAAATATCCTTGCATGGTAGGTAATATGTTATATTTATTAGGTTAACCCTCTAAATACCGCAACTGCTGTAAATTGCGGCAATGCCTTACTGCTGGAAATTACGTATATTTTAGAGCGTTTTGCGCCCTACTGCCATCTATTGTATAAAGTTGAACAAATGTTGTCGGTTGTATTTTCAAATAAAACGGAGAGGGCGTCGCTGCAGTAGTTTACCATGGAAGCCGTCGGTGTTTAGTCACATGATGCTAATAAGCTGAAGTAACTGAAATGAAATCATCCTAGCCATAAATGGAACTTCGTATAAAGTTGAAGAATACATGCGCTTCCATAATTGAGGCACCAGTGTTACGGTAATGCATTTTATGATATGAAATACTAACATTTACCATTTCTGCTGCTCAGTGTTGTTACAGGCAATAATGGCCGAACCCATAGTTATGAGACGTGATATAACATGCCATAAATCCCACTTAGAAAATAGATTGTATGGCATCCTAATTCTATCGTCAAATATGTTGCATTTACATGAATTTCTGTACTCGCCCTTCTACAAAATATTCGTGTAAAAGCTTATTATTCTGCCTGCTTTTTGTTTACAAAGTAGTCGTTCATTACTGTAGGTATAAGAAGAATACAATAGGCAAAAGTGATAGTCGGACTTTAAAAAGCGTATTAGTGTGTGAATTTAAAATTCCACACGTGTGGAGGAGGGAACAAACCAATAGCAAAGAATATGTCAGAAATGGTTGACGACACAAAAATTCTTGTGACATTGGTCATTTTGTGCTTTAATGAGATTTGAATCTTTTCTGTGGTAAGATTTTGTTGTTCTCGTGCGGTTTACCTATCGTGCAAGTCATTCACAATGAAGAGCTTACACAATTAGTATTTTAATCAAAATCGTTAAAGCTTTTTTATGAGAGAATTATAAATAAGAACCTGTTCTACGCAGGTAGTTTGTTGGGGAGATTGTTTTGAAAATCTTCGTGTCAAATTAATTTCCTTAAAAGGTTAAATAGTAACAAAAGTTTATATGCATAGTATTTGGGACAAAATGTTGCTAGGAGGAGCAAGATGTTATATGGTTTACACTTATTTGTTTACTTAAACCGCTTACCATGGGGAAACAACGTAGTTTTGATAGCAGTGCAATCATAGGGAAGAGGCCCAAGTTTGCGTAATCTTACATAGTTTACTTACATTTTATCACACTCCAGAAAAAGTAGTTTTATTACCAGTTGCCAAAACATAATGTGACATCTACATTGCACAGAGCAGAGAGAATGTGAGAGAAGGGTACACAAGGAGGCGAGAGAAAGAGGGAGGACGCAAAATGGAATAGCGAATGCAGGGAGAGAGAGAGAGCGATGAGTGAGATATACAGAAAGTGAGAGAAAATGAAAGGAATACAGTGGAATCCTTAACGCAACAACGAGTCCTAACACTTTACGTATATTAATTACAGATGTGAAATGGGACTCACTCGTACATGCCGTGAAACCAAACCTCAGCACTTCCTTTGTTCATTTAGTTCCTTAAACAATTATTTCTGTATTTTTTTTCCAAAACAAAGCATCTTAGTGCGAAACATGCTTTAGGCTTGAAGCCACGTGTGGTCTGCGCGATCTTTCCTCTTCTTCTTTTTATTACGTCTCTTTCCCCGAACCGAAACTGCAGTTGGATCGATGGATCGATTAGGTGAGAGATCAGTTAGGACCCTGCACGCCCATTCCGGCGGGGGTAATAACGAGATATATCCAGAAAATGAGTGTGGAGCTAGCTCACGTATACGTGGGAACTAGGGGCCATAACCCCAACTAGAAGTCGTCAAATGGACTTGTCTGAAACGTGGCTTTCGTGGTAAAGTTCGGTCACGAAGATACTTGTCGTCGTTAAATCTACCCTGTCTCTTGAGCAGGCAGTACACAGTCTGTGCCAAAAATACGTTAACCTCAAATTCAGAGCAATTTTCGAATGGACTTGACTAAAATTCGTTCCTTGTTCTCGGTTTGAAAGATATTTCCTGTTGTAATCTCATACATAGAATCTCTCACGTGCAGTTCTGCTTTATCAAGTCTATCTCTGAATGCTGCAAAAAAGTGAGGAGATGCGGTTTTCTGCTGAAACAAGGATAGTGAGACACGTGAGATAAGCGCATCAGACAACTAGCTATGAAAATAAGAGCGAAGTTGGGTATGTTCTAATTCCGAGATTATCCAATGCACCTAACACATGTGCATTGCAGACTACTGTTTACTTTCTCTACTGGTAAGTAGAAGGAAGTATTGTGTTCCACCTAAAAATTCGATGTCGAGATTTCACCGGAAATATAAGTTTTGAGACCCCCTGAATCCAAAAAAAGGGTCCGTGTGTGGGTGTGTGGGTGTGTGTGTGTGGGGGGGGGGGGTGTGTGGGTGTGTGTGTGTGTGTGTGTCAGGCTGTGTGTTTTAAGTTGAATGTCTTTCAAGAATACGACACAAAGATTTTGAAGAAAATAGCCCCACCCTAAACTACCCTCTACATGGAAAATTTTTCTAAGTTTGATTTTCTTGAAAATGGCTCTAACGATTTTGATTAAAATGCCACATCTTTGAGATAATTTTATAACAAATGAAATGTGTATTTTGAATTTCCTGGTTATAGCTTATGTAGTCCTGTTTAGTCTGGATGACTTTTGAATAACTCTTAAACCGTAAGAGATAGACAAAATCTTACTGTACAAAAAATGTACATCTCCCTAAAACACACAATTTATGTCTGAATAAATTTTTTGTAGAGTGAACCATTTCGGAGATATTCCTTGTTATGTGTGTCAGTTTCGGAAAACTTAAAACTTTGGTGAAATGGAACATCGTTGTTCATTTTTTTATATGTTATGCATGCAAAGAGAACGGGCTCTCAAAGCTTTAAAAGATTTGACTATCCCTCAAAGCCTACTGTATTCTAATATTCCCCTTGCATCTACAAGGAAATAAGCAATAACAAATTTCTGTAAATATTTACCTCAACTAACACGAAGAAGATAGAGGAATAAGAGTTTGTAAGAATGGTTAGTACAAGAGTAGAGAAAGCCATGTGAGTACAACACATCAGATATTTTCGACGATACCGCATAATAGAAATTGCACTTCGTGGAGATGAACTTGGCTACTTGTATTGAAATATGTGCCTGAAAATGTAAGTACAAATAGATATGTATTGAGTGAAAAAATGATTACTACAATTTGTCGACATGGTGGTTCCAGTAGTAAAGTCATTAACACACTGATGATCAAGTATCTACGACTAGTTGTTGCATGAATTAAATCTGAGTAAATATTAACAATTAAAAAAAAAAAAGCAAACCCCCAAGTAGGATTCAAAAGTTCAACTGCCAAATTTTGGGCATACTTTGAAAACCCTCTAAATAATAAATGATAAAAATCCAAAAAGTGGATTAGTGGATTTTCCCTGTACAGCCACGAAATATGGTTACACTCTTTCTGCAATTACATCACAAGTTAGAGACTGTTGTGTACTTGGTGCATACATGCGCATTAAAATGGCAAAACACGTAGGTACGTCAGATACCAGCATTGAATGCAGGTAATTTCAACGTTCCACCATGACAGCAAGAACGGCAAGTGAGTTATGCTGTTGACACATACACATACACATACAAACGCACGCGCACTTTATTTGGATTCAGGAAGCCTGAAAGTCTATTTCCGGTCAAGTCTCGGCATCGAATTTTTGGGTCTATTATAATACGTTCTCTACTTATGTATTATCTCTACGTAAAACGTATTATTTGTCAGCGCTTTTTATTGGGGAGCCCTTCAGCTGTGCAAATATTCAATCAAATAACTGTTCAGCCGGCGCCGAGCTAGCTCAGTTATTCCGTTCGCAGCTGTCATGGTTTGTTTCCCGACTCGGGTTTATCCAATCCTTCGCCTCCGACTTGCTCATGTGAAGTATCACCAAGGCTAATATGGTTCGGAGCCTACATAAAAGCTGTAGGTCCTCTCATTCACCACCATACTGAATTACTCTAACATCGGAGATGACAGACTCCGCCCTCTGGGTGCCTCAACCTTAGAAATAGATCCACTGTTCGCTTGTTGGAAAGAGGTTACCCAAGGATCGTAGGTATCAATGGGAGCGTTAGAGACGAGACTACTTTGTTTTATCACCCGGAGGTCGCGATTCGATTCCGGGTCGGAGTGGGAATTTTTATTTAATTAGAATTATTTCCTACCTTGAAATTATCTGAGAGAGACCATACGCGAAAAAATAAGTTTGAAAATGACGAAGACGTACAGTAACCTAACCTAAAACAATTTCAGTGAATGGAAACCGCCATCAAATGTTTCAGTCAAGACCCCCGATGTGACCATAACAGTCAAGGGGCTATAGAGATGTACAAACAAAAAGTATATATTTTAAACAGAAGTCACAAGATTTAAACAAGACTAAAATAATCGGTCAATATTCTAACAAAAGATGCAAATTGTCAATGAAGAGAGATAATCGGGAATTTTAAGGGAAGATTTATAGCAAAACTGGATACTGTAAAGAGTTTGAAGAATGCAACAATTGTGTTGAAGATAGGAACCAGAGAGAGAAAAGCTTGTCGCTGGGGTGGTTGGGTGGGTGGGTTCGTGAGAAGTGAAACTAGGCTGTGTAGGTCCGTAATCCCAAGATCCGGCAGATGTTCTACCTGATCATTAGGTAATGTAAATCACTGAACACCACAGAAGCAGAGCGGAAGAAAGGCATCGGCTTACATGCACTACCCTCCTTTTGAAAGGTTCGCTGGGCTTGTCAAAAGCGGCATTAACACCACCAGCATAGTGGGTGGGATATTCGCATCAGAGGGGGAGGCTCTTTTTGCATACACCCTCCCTCAAGAGAGGCTTTCTACTGCAGTCCGCCTCCTCCCAAAAAAGCTTCGGGCTTGAGCATCATTACTTGGATGGCCCTAGTGTTTCTGCTTTTACAAAACTAATGATGCTTTAGTGATTACCAAACTTTTTGGAATTATGTTCTCAGCTGCTGTGAATAAGGCCTAATTTTAAAACATTTTAGTTACTAAAATCTCAAACCCAACCTCTTTCACATATGCAATAACACAAAAATGTATTTTATTACTGTTGTAAAATTCTGCACGAGTATGCTTCCGCTGACTTCAGTAGCATTTTTATGCTGCATGTTCATCAACATATGTATACAGGGAAAACTCCAATATTGGAATATTGGAACTTCACAAACTAATATTCCACACAAATTACGTAACAGCATTTTTCTCATACTGCTTATTGTGCTTTACGTTTATCTGAACGAGCAAATGAAATGAATACTTTATCTACTATCTATATACTTACATATTGTAAGTAAAGGAAGTATTGCATTTCACTCCATCCGAAAATTCTATATCGAGATTTCATTGGAAATACACATTTTGAGGCTTCCTGAATAAAAGGAGCATTAGACAAGCGTCTGAGTGCGTGCGCGTCTTTCTCTGAACAGCGTAAGTTAAAAACGAAAATTCAATTAAATATCAAACGTGGTTCAGCATCATCCAAAAATGCGGTGCGAAGATTTCAAAGGAATCTCCGCGTCCTAAACCACTCTTTACAGACTTTTTTTTTCATTATGTTTGATTTTCTAAAAGATAGTTTTAACGATTTTATTAAAATATCACATGAAAACCATTTTATGACAAATGCGTATCCTGAATTTCTTGCGGTTGAATGTCTTTTATAATTGATAAACCGTAAGGAGTACATAAAAGCTGATAAGGCACAAAATGTAGATCTGGTTAAAATACACAATTTAAGTAAAATAATTCCATCGGAAGAAGGCGTTGAGTATTTCCGAGATATTCCTTCTTATTGGTATAAATTTTCAAATGCTTAAACTATTTTCAAATGGTAAGTTCACTATCGTTTTTTCTCCGGGTCATGCAAAGTAAATGGAATTTGTAATCGTCACATAGCGATTCCTGTCTTTTCTTTGGGTTTGTTTTGTTTAGGTATCTCCCTATCCCTTCAGCCTACTGTATCCATATTCCTACCTACGAGAAAATTTTAAAATATATTTTTAAATATAAAAACGAAGGTTTATCTCAGTTTAAAAGTGGATAGAAGAGTAATACTTTGTAAGAATAATTTGCAGAAGAAAGTTTTGTGAATGCAACGATCTGAAACTTTTTCATCCTACCTTCAGTTTATGGCAATGCATTAGTTCGAACCATTGTAATCCTTACCTCGTCTACTGCTCGGTCGTAAACACCCCATCCGCATTTAGCATTTGCATGAATAATTATGTTAGCCAGTGGTTTTGTAAACCTTTGCTGCATATTTTTTGCCTAGACGTAATTGAGGCATAAAATAAAGGCGCTGAGTTCTGTTCCATCCTGTAGAAGTTAGCAGGCAATTTTCTTAGAGATGCAAATCATGCTTTATGATTCGCTTTCTCCGTATCGGAACAATGAAGTTCTTAGGAAGAGATGCAGAGGTAGCTGGAACATTTTGCTGCAGAATTCCCGGTGCCGGTTGCGCAGTGTAACTTCCCTGGGGGCCGATGGATGGACGTCGACATGCCCGAAATGACACTGCATGATAAACGACGTCGGTTGCCAGGCGACGGTCCTCCTACCACCTGACAGCTTCAGAGTAACAAGCAGTCTTGCCAACAAAGGCTTCACTTTACGTGCGAAAATATCTTTCAGCCAAGCGATACAGGCGGAGATAGCGAGCGAGCGAGCGAGCGAAACTTGGTTCTGTACAAAAGGCTCTTTCGCGAAAAGAATGTGAGGGTTTGAAAGGTCAGTTTATCACGGGGATCGCTATCTGCTTTTGCTTTGCGACCAACTTTCATACAAACTGCTCTGCTGGCTTGGCACACTCCGCTGTCTTTTCTGAATATAGGGATAATGAGTTCACCTCTCTTTACTCCGTTCCTCCACAATATGGTTAGGTTAACAATCAATTAAAAGACAGCATATATGGGAGAGGAAAAAGGAGAAAGTTTTAAAGGCTCTTACAAAGTTTTGATAACCACTGCAAAAAGCAGGCATTAACATTTATGAAAGGAGTAACTGAAATGTGCAGTAAAACTCAATAGCACGTGGATTTTCCTCAGAGTTGACTTAGAATCTTTATATAAGCAAGAGTGAATAGAGCACGAACGAATCAGATTATATAAATAAATGTGTGTATCTTTTGGAACCCCCAGTTTTCCAGGTAAACGAGTTTGCAAATAAAAACCTATCATAATTATTTCGCTTATATAAACGAAATAAGTACGGTTATGTACACATGCTACAAATCTAACTCGCCTTGAGTAACAGTTCTTTTCTTTTAGTATTCCATTTGGTGTTATGGTTAATTTATGTTTTTATATTTGCATAGCGGTATATTTACACGAAAGCAAACAGCCGTGCCCTAGATAGGACTCGAACCCGCAGTCCCCCACGCAAAAAAATAAGGCTAACGCTTGCGACCACGACTACAAGGCCGGTTTTTCAGCTGTATAGTGAGACGGTCTGTTCCACTAAGTGTAAAATATGGTACCTAACCGGTATCATTAACATTGGAAGAGTAGATTGTCCTGCTGTACAATTAACGCAGAGAAGTTGCCGACATATCAGGGGCTTGGTCCGCAAATGTGATCCCCCAAAGCTCCTATTAATTACTTTTGGCTGAGCTATGTCTACGTATGTCCAAGTAGGAAGGTTGCTCACCTGATTAATGGTAATTCCACACCAAAATGAAATGTATTCTTTCGTGAACTTTTATAATTTCTTTGTCGCGACATTCATTTTCATGGTCGAATTCGTGAATAAGATTAAACACAGATTATTGTAAAATGTTATTTTAACCAGTTAGAATGGTGCAGGAAAGAAAATATAGCATCAAAAACGTACAAAATTCACTTTAGAGAAATAATCAGTGTCTCTGTTTAGAATAAAACTGGTCTCGACAGTTGCCTTCGCCCCAATCTATTTGACTATGTGGAATCTTTGTACCCAACACAAGAGTTCTTCCAATTTTAAGCAGCTGCTGTGATTTGTCGCTGTAAATCTGAGGAAATAAAATTATCGCATCTGATTTTCAGTTAACGGTAAAC
The DNA here is from genome assembly GCA_030765045.1 of Tenodera sinensis. Classification (NCBI taxonomy): domain Eukaryota; kingdom Metazoa; phylum Arthropoda; class Insecta; order Mantodea; family Mantidae; genus Tenodera; species Tenodera sinensis. The sequence goes on from JAUKNM010000143.1 coordinate 311,232, forward strand.
GAACTAAAATGAAGGAAAAGATTAACTTGTGTGAAATTAGATGTGCAACTTCATTGGACTGAATACTAACAGGGGTGTCGGTATTGCTTATTAAATTATATTCTCGAAGTAGTTCTAGTTGTCTCTAGAACAGTCATCCATTCTTTGACACTCCTCCTTTTTCCCTACTTCATATGTTGGGGGTGGTCGGAGTTTACGGCGACACATTGCTTATAAGAATTTTCTTGAATGGTAGGCAAATAAAGAACAAATCAGCGTGGGAGGATGTTTTAATCCTCGTGTCCCCACCAATCTTGCTCTAGACTATGACATTCAATACATACACCAATCAAGAGAAGTATGTGTTACATATTTAACCACTAAAAAGTACACATTATTTACTTTCGCGTCCTCTGAAGCGATTCTTTTATGAAGATAAATGAAGGCAGTAATTTTTACCAGTCTCCGTTATTTAACTATAATTAGGTGACTCTTACGGTTACTTTAGTTAGTACTTATAACCTTTATAAACCAACCATTATATTATATATATTCACTTGTAGCTTTATCCAGGAAGAAGAGACATCTTGTTTTCTTCGGATTAGCTATATTTAAAATCTTTATGTAGTTCTTTCTGACGTATAAAATAATAGAAATAAAGTACATTATCAGATAAATTATCAGTTGTTGTAACCGAAGAGAACTCATGAATTCCCATTGCTACATAGTGAACGTTTAAGAACATAATCTCATTAGAATGGGTGAATAGAGCCACTCTTTCTATCATTTTGAAATATTTAGGTTGTTTATTTTCGAAATTATTTTAGGTCATTTATATGAAAAGTGTAATAAAATAAAATATTTATCAACATTGTAAAAAAAATGTACCCATTTTGGATAAATAGTCCTATCATCTAAACCAAAACCTCTTCCTTACTAGTTCTCAATCTTTGGAGGTGGAAAGCCTTACCACTTGAATAAATAGAATAAGAAATTTAATCTTTGAGCAAACAGGCTGGGATTTGTCCATCCCTGCCCACACATTCCCATGAGAACCCAAATAGCGTGTGTAGAAATATAGGCGCCAGTAAGTGGATGGGGCCATCAGGGACTCAGCGGGGGTGGAAGTTCGTTAGTGGTATATTCTGAAGCCTCCCAACCCCCATTGTGAGTCACAGACCATTTCTGGTCATGTTGTTCCTTACTTTCGTGACATTTTCCAGCTTTATGTGCACAGGCAATCTCGTGATGTCACATGCGCATGCGTGACCAAGTCTGTCTTCCCCAGTTAATCGTGATTTGCCTTTTTCAATTTGTTGCCATGGAGATTTGTTCACATTTTCACGAATCACGTATAGGCTTAATCATTTCATGGCATAACAAGCGAACCGGATATTGCATTCATAGAGTTTTGCATACTGGCATCAATTTTCAAGGGCTTTGTTCTGGGGTCTTTGAATGTGAACTGTTAATAATACATCATTAGTTCAATAAGTTCCCTGACATAATTTGTTTTCTCCAAAATAATGTCATGCGGAATATTTGAGCATTAGATGCTGACAGCATTCATACTGCAAGTTCTGTAAAAGTTGCAGTATTATATCTAATGTCACCTTCGTTAGCAAATTTAATAAAACAAGCAACAAATAATCTTTAACGTACTTAATAATACTGTGGTAAGCGCATGTCGGATCAACAATGCATAAAAGAAAGAAAAAAAGAAAAGGAAATTTAATGTGTTACATCCACGTGACTTTCCCTATCCATTCTTCAAAAAACTAGTGCTAAAAAGCTTACTGTACGTTATGTTAATCGAGATATGCGTATTTTGCAGAAACGGTTTTTCTTTGGCGTTCTGGGTATAGAATTGCTCAATGGAATACAATATTTTTCTACGTAACTCTAGGTGGTATAAGAAGTAAAATATCTCGTACTACTTGCTAGGTATACCTACGCCATTTTTTTATTTTACCACAGGTAACGCATAACACCAGTGCATAAAGTAACCAATTCTAATAATTGATGACGGCCGGTTTATACCGCCATGAAATCATTAACTTAGTAACCACGCTTTTAAACATTTATGCAATGTAAATTTTAAGGCATTGTATTACAGGGGGGGGGGGGATGGAAAGCGTTTCCCTGCTTTTTTTATCGTATGCTTGAGAAACGACTTCCTTCACACTCTGATAAAAAGGGCCATAACTTAATGGATTTTTAAAATAAACGGAATTTTTATGAAGTCCTTGCAAATAGCACAAACCCCAAAATGTCGGTGCGAAAAATGAACCACCCTGAACAGGATAAAAATGTTGAACGTTGAGTAAGTTTCTGGGAAGTTTTTGAAGCAAACATGTTTCTCAACGTTTAATAAGATTTTTGTTAACAAAGACGCATAAAGTATAATTCTTTAAAACAATAAACTCCACTAAATTAACATATTGGAAATTTCTTTCTCAGTATTTTTCACCATCCTGCACTATGAAAATTGCTCCTCGTGTTGCAGTTTTGGTTTTTTTTCTGTCATTTTCAGCACAGCATATTAATTGTGCACTTAAGAAAGTTAAAAAAAAAAAAAAAAATGGCCTAATTAAATGTTTGCTACCCCACTTAATTTAAATTGCAAAGAAAAAGGTTCCGGTGCTAAATAATGTGTCTGTGGGCAAATTAATAGACTGAAACCTTCAAAGTCATATTTCTTACCTGGTTCTTGTAAATCTAAAATTACATTTTTAGTCAGAAATGTCAATCACACAAAAACATATCAATTAAAATACACATTTAAAAGCTGAATAAACCAACCAATATTTGTCTGTGGCTTTTGTATTGCATTATCACGCCTAGGCTTAAATCTGAGATTAATAGGCTGAGAATAGAAATTCTATCATTTCAACAGATGTATGAAATTAGAGATCCATTCGCATTAAAATTGCTAAATAATTACAGGAATGTCTTCAAATTCTCATTGTTGGCAACACTTCTGCATGTATTTAGCAGTTCACAATAATGATTAATTTCACAAAATTGTAATTTGTGGCAAACACGTTTGTTGCATTGCAATTTTTTTTAGACATTTTGCTATTTAACAAGGAACGAGACAGGTATTCCCGTAGAAATTGCTTATAATATGAACTTGTGCTACTTTCCAAAGTTCAAGATTATGTATTTTGTTGAGTTTTACTTTGATACTTAGTATATTAATGCATAAGTTGTGATCCCGCTATCTAGTGAAGGTGTAGCACAGTGCAACCATGTCTACAGATACATCACTACATAGCCAAATTTCCTCAACAAAAACTGAAGGAGCAGTTTTGCGAAATACTTTGCGATTTTGTAGGTTAAAAGGAAGTTGAGGATGCATAGTTCATGTATATAGTATTTTTAAAGTGTGGGTTATCGCTTAAATTGAAATGATTTTCAGTAATGGCTTTGCATTTATGATTATATATTGCATGCCTGTAACCTTCAAAGGTTAAATCTGCACAGAGATACCATTGTTATAACGTGCGTTGATTTATACACGAAATTCAAGCATAGGCTGTTCAGAATATTACACTGCTTGGTAATGTCAGAGTTAGTCGTAGATTTCAGATGTTTGCGAGCCATTAACTAAACCGTACATTTAGCAACAAAACTAGCTTGGCACAACTATTGTTGATAGAAAAAGAAAATAATAGCGATTTTATGTGTGAGCGTAATATCAGCAAATGCTGATGGTGTATGCAATTTAACACTGTAAGCGTTTCATGTTTGAGGGTAATGTATGTAAACCGAACTGTCGCCGTCACCCCTCCCTACAGGGGGAGGTTCCGATATTTGATTTGGGAGGGAGGGAGGGTGGGAGGGAGGGGCGTGTTGCCTCGCCCTGAAATGGCTCCATTAGCGAGGTTCTACTGGTTATGACGATAATGGCTTGCACTGGACCATTTCGCTGCCTGGCTGGCATTTGTCATTGTGTTATCTGCACCAAGTGGCGCCAACCTTGATCGACGTTTGCCTTGCTTATCACAAGTTGGCACTGCTCATTCATTTTTAAGAGGATGTAAAACTGAAACTTTGGATTGTAAATCTGCATATTTGAGAATTTGTTCACAGATTGTAATAGCTTTCAAAGTTTTATTGAAATTCGGCTTGAGGGCCAATTTCATTGGTTTATACATTTATTGAAATATTTTGTTGATTTGAAACTTTAATGCAAGACATTAATGTTCCTGTCATCTGTCCCTCGCCATGGAACACGCCTCCATTCATCATATTATCTCTTCTCGCAATGCAAGTGAGAGGATGTAATGCAATGTAAGTACATATATATCCCACCACACACAAATCTTGAGCACGAATATCCAATTTGCAACTTTTGCTATTGCACTTCTGTAGTACGTAGTTATTTTTATTTTTCTATCCTTTCTGGGAGGTGGCCTTAGCTTTGTAACAGAGTTCTTTAATTCCTTCCAGGGAACTTAAAATTTGAGTGTTGTTCTGAGTTTGTTGAAAATTTTTACTTTCTCTGCCCGTATACAGAGTAGATGGAGAAGGTACTTTATTCCACCGAAAAATCTGATATCAAGATTTCACTGGAAATACACGCCTTGTAGTCCCCTAATTCCAAAAAGCAACCTCTTTAGAAAAATATCTGTTTGTGTGTGTGTGTGTGTGTGTGTGTGTGTGTGTGTGTGTGTGTGTGTGTGTGTGTTTGTTTGTTTGTAGTGTTTAACGCCCGCTTTTACTACTACGGCACCGCAGGCGGTGACACTGATGATACATGGAATGAAGATGGAGCACCGGTGGAATGAGATGGCGGGGGAAACCGGAGTACCCGGAGAAAACCCGCACTGACGCCGCTTCGTCCACCACGAATACCACATGCGGGTCCCTGGGATCGAACCCGGGCCGCCTAGGTGGTAGGCGAGCGCGCTAACCGCTCGGCCACGGCGCCGCCATGTGTGTGTGTGTGTGTGTGTGTGTGTGTGTGTGTGTGTGTGTGTGTGTGTGTGTGTGTGTGTGTGTGTGTGTGTGTGTGTGTGTGTGTGTGTGTGTGTGTGTGTGTGTGAAGGAATGACTTAATAACGAAACATCAGTTCAAATTAAGGATCTTCTGAAGATGCAACACGGAAATACACACAAGAACATTTCTAAAATGTCATATGTTTAAGATATATTCATGACAAATGAAATGTAGGTATATCTGACTTTTAGGGAATAGCCTCTGAGGTCTTCATAGTGAATGTCTCTTGCATAACTGGTAAACAGTAAGAGAAAGACAATTTTACTAGGTACGTAAAAAAATGTAGATATCGTTAAAACACACAGTTTGGCCGTAAATGTTATGTGGGGTTAGCCATTATCGAGATATTCCTTATTAATGGTTTGAATTTTCAAAGACATACTTTTCTCAAATGCATTTTTTCTTTTCTCTTGGCTCTGCAAAGAGAATGGGTTTCAAAGCGACCAGCTCTTAAAGATTTGACTATCGCTTAAACTTACTGTAGATATTCCTGTATTCCCATTGTACTTATAAGGAAAAAGTATATTGTCATTGTCATAATGGGTTATAGGCCTATTGACCTATTGCTGTCTCAAGTTGGGAATTGATCTTTCCATCTCTTTGTTGGTTATCCTCGAGATCTTCTTCTGATTGGTCTACACTTTAGTAGCTGTTTCGGAATCTGCTGGTCTTTCATCCATTTTACACGCTGTAAGTAGTTTATTTAAAGTTCTTTTATTCGTTCGTTCAAATTGTACATATTTAGCTCTGTTCTGATGTCTTTATTTTTCTTTGTCCATTCCTTTATAGCCCGCTATCGTTTTTAACAATTTCATCTCTGCAGAGAAAATATTAGGAAATGTGTAATTAAACAGTTTCTACAAATGTTCCTATACATTGATATGAAGTAAACAGAAGAATAATCGTTTACAAAACAACTAGTTCGTATAAGAGTGAAAGCACCATGAGTGTAAACATTAGACGTTTTGTAATATGCACAAAAACGTAAAATACAAGTAAAGGTGTTTATTTGGATAGGAAAGTATCTTTAACGTGGAGTTCCTTCAAAAGTTTCATGTACTTGTTAGGATCCCAGTTAAAATATAAATATAATTAAGAGACTTCAAAATGTAACTTTATCTTAAAACTTGTTTTGTTCCTTACATAGTTTTATCAGGATACGTAATTTTGAATCCGCATCTTGTGCCATACTTAGTCACATTATCCTTGCCAAGTCTATTCTCCTCAAAACAGGCGTGTTCACGACCCTTTCTTTGGAAGAAGATAATGGCACGATACAGGTCTCGGAAGAGAATTACTGCCCTCAGAGTTTATGGGCCTGAGCATTTTAACGGAACTGCCTTAACATTTGGTCCGAATGGGCGGACATATATAAAAAATCCTTTTGCAGAGTTTCCATTCGAGGAGAAATTATAAAACCAGCTGTGCCTGGAATTGCCAAACTGGGTGGGTTCATTTTTGTATCTACCCAGTAAAGGAGGTTCCTCCACTGACATCCAAAAATGGGCTTGAAGCACAAGGCATAAAATATATTCTTTATTAAAGAGGAATTCACTAAGTGAAGTTTAGGAGACTCATTAGGTTGTGTGCAGGGTTTTTATTACCAGCTATTGTTTCATTTAAACGAACTACGGCAATAATTGCTTTTTCATTTAACGAGTCGAAGTTTTCGATGGTATTTAAATACTAGATATGCAAACATCTGACAGTTTCAAGAGGAAACCGTGCACCTTACACCCTGCATTTTTAGTTAGTTTTGCCGTTAACATTCTTCCAAGCTCTAATTAGATATGCCATTTGTTCGTTCTTTTCAAGAAGTAGTAAGCAAGTTGCAAAACGTAGGTATGAACAAATCTGCCTACCTGCCTTCGGTATTCCACAATTCAGTTATTATTTAGTTATCATTATAAAAAAAAACTAATTAGAAGCAAAGAGAATATACCATGCCTCCTATCAAACCTACAGATTTGGGACCGATTTCTAACTGGGACAAGTTATTGGGCGCTGTTTACACCTGAGTCCTCGCCTGAAAAGCATTGGGAGCCCCTGGTTCATGTACATCTTCAGTCATTAATAATCACCCATCCCATTTATCCCTGTGTTATGGAGTAATAAAAACAGAGTTTAGTTATATTTGCTATAATTAAACATTAAATTCATAATTACCAAAAATATAATGCGATCTCAGTTTTGGTTTACAAAACAAAATGTTCTTTTAGGTAATAAAATAGAACACACACATACACACGCGCGCGCGCGCACGCACACACACACACACACACACACACACACACACACACAAGAGCAAAATGACTCGAAGGATTTTAATATATATATATTCTCAACTTACCCTCTGCAAATGATTTTCACTTACAATAGAAACTGCAGATCTTTGTTTAATGTGCCGACATTCTGGTGTTCCAGTGCCAACAGGCCTAGAATATCTGTCATAAACATAACTTAGTTGCAATAGACTTACGAGCCGCCACTGGCTTTATTACAGAGCAGGCAAGCAGTAGGGGTTTCAAAAGCACATTCTGAGGCCCGGCCGGCAAGTGATGAACGTCTGGGCGGACAGTTTTGCAGCGGAAGGAGCATAATTATAAAAGGGCTCCAGCAAGAGGGAACCCCATTTCTTGAGGGTTGATGTCCGCTAAGGGTTTGTGCCCTGACCCACCCACCCGCCTGCCAGGGTAATGGTATGGAAGGGCAATGAAGCGGCAGCAAGTTGTCGCAGTATTGGAAAAATAGTCTTTCCGTGCCTATCAGTTTGTAGCCCCCTTTCCTAGCATGGAACATGTGTGTGGTAGAGAAGAAGAACGTCTCAAATGTTGTCCTTTACAGTCTTCTCCGCCTTGCCTTCAATTTGAATTCAATCACATCATTTTATGAACGTGTACAGGATGTTCCCTTGGGAAAGACAGGTGTTTCGCATCGTTATCGTCTCCCAACCTCAATGACAAAGGACATCCTTGATTCTATGAATGGCACATTCGATAATGGACTGATTGAGGCAGGTATCTGTTCTACAGATTTAGATATCACACTATCTGACCTTAGTCGTACACCAATGACTACATAGTAGGATGTTTATATCTGTGGTCCTTTATGTACTGCCGGACAGTGGGAGTCCAATCTGAACTAAACTCTTATCTTTTCAGCACGCATTTCCAAATTACAGAATAAAACCTCGAAGTGCCCATATTAGATCTTTTATGTCTTTCCACGTAGTCCATTATATATATTATCAGAGGTAAAAGGCAGACATCGCCCGAGAACGTAGGTTTTCTGGTCGTTATGCCATTTTTCACGCTGCTAAAACGAACTCTTGCACAATTAGAGCAAACATCTGATGTCATCACTATAAACCATTCTTACCAAAGCTTGTTTTGCTATCAATCTCATATTAATCGACATCTGGATTTTGTTTGGCTTCTAGGTGGATAGAGAAATGAGTCAATTCTTTAAAAGCGGGTCGTTTTGTACTGCCATTGAACTTCGATACTTTTTGCGTGACTCGCGAGAAACAAGAGAATGGTTCTTTGGAGCTTCAAAAAAAGTTCAGAATGAAGTTCACAGCCCATTTACAAAACCAATCAAGATGCACATTTTATTGTTTACGGAAATATGTCTATGATGTTTTAATCAAGATCGTTTGTCATTTTTCAGAAAAAGAATTTCCATGTAAACGATAGTTTGGGATGAGAATATTAAAAAATATTGTGTCGCATCTTTGGAATATTAACTTAATCAAGTTCCTGTTAATCGACTTTTCGTTAGACATTTGCTGTTCACACAGATATGTTCAAGATATGGATTTTTATCATTCACGGAACCTCAAGATAGGCACTTCTAGTGAAATGTGATTCGAATTTGAGCGTAATAAAACATGTTCTCTCTTCATAACCCAGAGTTCTAAGGTTCGATTCCCAACTGCGGTGTTGTAATTTTTCTTTAATTGGAATAATTCTCTGAGCTCCGCATGGTTTGGAAGTATGAATATGGAGACGGAAGCAATTGAAAATTAGTATCATAAAAGTTAAAACTTCAGTCCACGAATTAAGGCCATTAATTGTTTCTGAAGTCAAAACTTCTTACATGACAATAGATGTTAAGTGGACTATACGCATAAATAAAGCAATAAAAGGAAATGCTTCCTATGCCTACCATGGGTAAGTGGCAGAGGAAGTAATAACCTGACGTAATAACAAGTAAACCACAATGTGGTATGATTCCTACCTCTGGGAAGAAGAATACTTCGTCTCGTATTACCGTAAGCACACGATGTTGTGATGGAAGAGGATTTTCTTATAACAATTTATGGGACCAGCGAAGAAAGAATTCTCTCAGGACCACACATCCTGCCAGGAGGACTGTACATTGCTGTCGGTGACCTCACCATAAAACGACCCCACTGTATGTCGTCTTCTGCTCAACGAATCCTTGTATTTGGAGATGCCAGAGAATGAACTCCAAGCCTCGTACCTAGCAACTGCCACCACCTCACAGTATTGAAAAAGGAATTTTGTTGTTTCCGTTTTGAAAACGATAAGTCTACAATGGGCTGATTAGTTCAGGTTATACCTCACCACTTCTGCTTGGCCAGAAAATGAGTGAACTTCAAGAGGACCCTTTGGACAAACTAGGCCCGATTCATTGCTGAATAGTTGCAAAGAATGGTTGAGATCAGTGCAGAAGTATTAAAACTGGAAATTCCGAGTTTGCGAACTGCTCGATTCAGTCCAAATTCTTCGTTCATTGTGGTCAGACAGCATGGTTAGAACGCTAGACTCATAGTTGGGTCTTCCCGAGCTGGTTCCGTTCAAACCCTGATCCAACAGAAAATTTTAGACAGATGTACATTTATGCACAGCTTTAATAAGGAACCGAAGAGTGTTTTTAAGAGAATTTGAATCAGTTCGGTCGCATATTTTTGTACACCAGTCTTTCAACAACACAACTGAAAGGTTGGAAGATCAAGTGGATACATAGTATTTAATCATTGTTACATTTACCGATGCACACAAATGAAATAGTATGTTTGTGGCAAAGATACACGTCGTAGCAAAGGAAGTGGCTCAAATAGGAACGAGTGGATTTAATCAGGTGCTGGCTAGAGCTCCGCCCTCTTCAAGCTTCACCTTCTGACAACCTTCTAGCCACTAGATCGACAACTTGCTTACATCCTTCTAAAAGATAGGTGGAACATAATAGTGTCAATGAACTATGTTCTTACTAGTCGAGTGCCATTAAGTTAATAGTCGTGATAATATTAGTAAGCGTGACTATAATAGTCTTATTTATTTAATGGACATAATAGTCAATTTATTTAATGACGGTTTTTCGCAACACATCAATATTGTTATTATGCTGATATGCATATTAACATTGACAAATACGTCGAAATACGGCGATAGTAATTTCAGGGTTTGTTTCCATGTCTGTTTCAGAAGTAACATTTCAAATAAATGTTATCGCGGTTATGTATTTGAACGCTGCGTAACTCATTTCTCTCTCACTCCTTCCACTACAAGGTCGAATGGCTAATGATGTTCATTTGGCTAGCCATCTCTACTTGTTTACACGAATCTGAGTAATGTTTTTGACTCTCCATTCCACACCGAGTTTAGCACTACTCATTGTTTCATATTTGTTTTTTTAGGATTTGCTTTAAGCCATCATAGGCGTTACGTGCGCTTAGTGGAAATATAGTTTGTGGGGAAATGATTGCGCGTAGTGCACTATAGAATCTTTGACTTGTTTAAATTTCTCTCAACTTATTTTAATCTCTATTTTTCATGAATACTTTCAGAGTAACTATTAAATTCTGCCCAAATCTCTGGATTCATCCGGGAAGCGAACTAGGAACGCACATACAAAAGTATCATGGCAAGTAGGTCACTAAATCCGCCTCCAGTTCGTTGTCGGCCATCTGCATATATATTTTCACACCCTCTCTCCCTATGCAGCAAATTGCCAGCAGCCAAGTCAGTACGGCACCCAGTGGCGTATATGTTAGGGCGCGTATGATTTTAATATATCTTGGAACTTCGCTCTAACTTATACTGCTAACAAAATCAATGTTTTTTACATGATAACGTTTGTTGTAGTATTGCCGACTATAGAACAATTGAACCCATTGCTATGAAACTCGGTGTGCGAATGGCCTAAGTCCTCAAGGAAATATTAGTGTTACTAACATCTAAAAAGAAAATATGAAATGTTTATGTATGCTGGATTACATTGTAATTCATGCATATTGTACTGTTGTAAATTCTTTGTAACATTTAAGATTAACGCATTTCTAAGGTAGCGACATCTTACCTGTATGAATATGCGTAAAAAACAGCGGTAAAAATATGAGATTTGATATTGCACTGAGCCACATTTTTCTTGAACATTTTCAAGCTTTGATTGTTCCACCAGAAGCACTCCATTCACATATTTGTTCCTAGTTAACGATTTTCAGTGATCAGCTGGCAATGAAGTCGCGTTTTCCACTCTTTTATTAGTAATATGCTTTCCTTGGCGACAGGCGGTCCCCTTTTTCTTTCAGCTTTAACATCTTTCTTTCAGTACTAACATCTTTGGCTTTTTTTTCGCAAAAAATTAGGACGCTTAAACCGAACTCGTAAAAGGCCTTGAAAGCAAAATTAACACTTTATTGCGGTATATGTTCTGAGCCGTTTATAGGTTCAACCGTCGCCAAACAAAGTGCTTTGGTATTTTAAAATGTAGTCGGTGCGTTATGTAGCATTAATCTTGCTTTCGTTCAACATCCGGACCTTACTCCCTCCAAAGAGTAAGTTGCAAGGGGTATCTTCTAAGTAAAAGATTAAGGTGGGGGAATCCTATATATCTTATTAGTGTTTGTAACACGAATTTATTCGGTTTTGTTGTTTACCAATTATTTAATCATCAACCGCCGTACGTGGTTTAAGCACGTCAAATAACAGCTCGATAAGTAATTCTAGACTTTATCATACTTCGTTAGCACGGGTACTACCGTCGGCCTGGAAGCAAAACGAGGAACAATTTTCATTTGTTTTCTTTTATTCCTCACAGATTCCGCACGAATGATACGAACTAACCTCAAATCCCAGAGGCTTAGGATTCGATTCCGAACTTCGATTCAAAGCAGGATCATTCCCTCCCATCTACAGAACTTGGAAGGCATGGAAGTGAGATCTAATGCATTATTTAGGCATCAATGCAACTGCTAACGACAGAGCTGAAAACACTAGCATATTGCTTTTTAAAGTCAAGCCTTCGGCATAAGCGAAGTAATTAAAGATATCTATGTAATGAAATGGTTAACGTAACGTCGGATATCGCAAAAGCAGAAAGGCGTCTATTCAATTTGGTGCTTTTAACAGGAGAGCAAACAGGCCAACGTTGTCAAACTCTTCTTCAAATTTCCAAACATCTTTAGGATTTGGTCTATTGCAACTAAGATTTATATATAAATGAGCGTAGCATATTCATTAACAGTTTTATTGTTAATATTCAGGTATCGAGATTAAAATATTACCAAATATTAACTAAGACACAATTTTAATTTTTGTGTTCCAAACTCAAAACATTATGCACTTTTTTATATTTTGTTACAATTCTTATCATAAAATTAATAAATATCTGATTTAGGAGTAAAATGTGCACGCCTCTAAATTTCGAGAATTATGTAAAGCATTACGAATTAGCAGTGGTTTGTGATTTTGATAATATTCAGGGTTCAGAAAACTAAGTTTTAGTTTAAACCACCAATTTCTTCCTTTCTGTAATTTACATTTTTCAGATGTATATAAAATGGAAAGTTTGATTGATTAAATTAAAATTTCGTATGAAAATATTTTACTCCTTTTTTTACTTTCTCTGCTACATATAGCAAACAGGAGAAACAGTGTATTCTACGCAAACATTCCATGTCGAGACTTCACCGAAAACAGAAGTTTTGAGGTCCCGTGAGTTTAAACAAAAGACAATTTTAGGAAAATGTGTGTGCGTATATGTGCGCTCGCAAACAGCATAACTCAAAAACCAAAAGCAGATTTAAGTTCAGCGTCTTTTCACGATGCAACTCAAAGATTTTCGAGAACATGCCCCACCCCGTATTACGCTTTGCATGGAACATTTTTCCTAAGTTTTGATTTTATCAAAAATTACTCCAACTATTTTGATTAAAATACCATACATTTTAGATATTTTCATTATAAATGAAGTGCAATTCTTGAAATTTCTGGGAGTGCCCTCATAGGTCTGCTTCATTCTGGACGACTTTTGCAAAACTGATAAACCGTAAGAGACAGGCAAAATCACAAAAAATACAGATCGTGTTAAAACACTTTTTTTTTTGTGTGTGTGAAATGAACCATTTCGGAAATATTCCTTGTTATCCGTCTTAATTTTCCAATACTTATACTTTTCTCAAGTGGGAAGTCGCTATTCACTATTTTTATCTCTTGGCCATGCAAAGAGAAAGGACTTTCAAAGCCTATCGCTTAAAGCCTATTGTATTGTCATATTCTCCTTGCACCTACAAAACAATTATCAATAACATAACTTCTTCAAACATTTTTCTTGGTTAAAATGAACTGCACACAGGAATAAGCATTTGTAAGAATTGTTTGCACATGAGTAAGGAGTCATGTGAGCACAACACAGACTTTTTTTTTGTCATTACCTGAATCTCTATTGTATTCCAAAGAACATTAAGCTGAGAAAGTTCAGTCTAAAAATCGATAACGTCTGGCTTGTCATAAATTGACTAAATTAGCAGTAGCTTATGTTACGAAACTAGATAAAAATCTGACTAATCCAATCACAAGACTTTCTATAGCTACTATAACTTCTATAAGCTATTCCAAAACTTCAATTTTCTGTCAATTTCATGTTATTCGAAGTACATGTTCAAAGAAATGGTTTCTTTATACAGTTAGTTCTAGATACGAAGCCGGTGCAGAGGCTGAAGCGATAGTCAAGACTTGGAAAAGTGGGTCGTTGTATGTCGACTTTGAAATTTCATACCTTTTCCACAGCATCGCGAGAAACAACTGAATAGTGACAGCACTTAAAAATGGGAATTAATAAATAATAATTAATGCCCCAAAAAGTTATTTGAAATAAGGTGTGTATATCAATGAGATGCAATAGTAAGTTTTTGTCTGTCGCTAAGATATATCCGTTACACTTGTATAATTATACAAAACTCATTTCGAATGAAGCAGACTTTACAGGCTATTCGCAGAAAATTTTGTTAGGCACGTAAATATCTTAAACATGCAGTATTTTGATCCAAATCCTTGGTGCCATTTTTGAGAAAGTTCAAAATAATGAAAGTTATTTCCATATAAAGGGTAGTTCGCGGTGGGGGGGAGGGGGGACATTTTATTGAAAGTCTGAATGTTGCGTCCTTAGAAGATGAATTTAAACTTGAAAGTTTTGGTATTTATCCGATTTTTGTTTTTTTGTTTCTAGATACTGTTCACAGACTCACACAAGGCCCCCATGTTACAGTGTACTACTTGAGAACATTTTCGGTGAAATCTCGATATAGAATATATGGATGGAATGCAGTACTTCCTCCACATCCTGTAAGTAGATGCCAGAGGAAGTAAACATACACTTTGGCCAATGTTTCCTGTTCCTTTGAAGACGTATTTTGATGGATTCAAAACACTTAATTGTAATTTGATTTGTTGTTCTGTTTGTTTTAACTACCTGGGAGGTCTTATAACGACGTTTCTCTGTAGCTTCTTGATACACTGAACATATGTCGTGGCTTTGCTGCCTTTCTCTTACATCTGGTTGAGGAAGTTGCTCATAGATGGCCATAGTGGCGTGAAACTGCAGTCTCTTCTACTTGAGGAACTTCATTGCTTCCCGTAGCATTTATTTTACTACCGTTTGTTTTATTTGGTAGGTGCAACTTTGGATTCTGGTTTTAAACTATCCTGTCGAATACGTGACTGGATAGAAAGGGTAGAATGAGACTGAAAAATGCAATGTCATAGCCGGGATTTGAACCACGGGTTTTCCGGTCTCCGTGCGCCCGCTTTAACCACTGAGGTACCATGGCCAACGTGCCGACACGACATTAAATTCTCCAACTCGCATTTTCCCTGGTAAATCACACAAAGGGACCCCAAACTCATATGAGAGTTGTCATTTACCATACTGTAAGTACTTAAGTCCCGGGCTTCTAAAGCGCGTTTCACCCTTAGAAGACAGTACACGTTAAATGGAGCGCAGTGTTGCAACATGTACTAGTTGCGAATCTTTCTCCGCGCGCGACCCCGAGGTGACCAGAGTCCTGTACTTAGTCCTTCAATTGCTGCTTGACGAGATGGGCACTTTTAACTTTGGTATCCCTCCATGCCTTTGTTACTGTATGACCTAAGTTTACAAATGACTCGTCTGTATAAACAATTGATTTCCCCTGGTGCCTAAACCTTTTTACGTATTTTAGATATTTATGTCGCCATCTGATGGTATCGTCTCTTTCTATTAATATGCACTTCTTACCCCTTCTTTCATATTCGGACCCCAAATCAGAGTGGCCCTTGAGAAATTTGGTAGGGTCTCATCACTGTTGAATCGTGACAAAATTATATTCAGCGTGGGTGGAATATTTGCAAACAGTAAAGAATGAACAATTCGCCGCACTCCACATTGCACTATTCAATCATATTGTGTTAACCTAGCGTTCTTTTTCGATGGCGTTCTTAGAGACCTTTCATTACTTCCTTTTTAATCCTATACACTACTGCTTCTGAACACTCAATAGCCTTAGCTGTTTCTTTTACTGCCTTACACGCATTTTACTTCAAAAATAATCTAACACATTCATAATTATTTGGCGTTCCTTACTTCTTAATTTACCAACATATCGTCTCTTCCTAGCTTCCCCCTCCATAACTACAAATATTTACAAAAATATTAAACAAATAACGCAATAACAGCTCACAGTTACTCACACGGCTTCTTTCGAACTAATGTTAGTGCTGCTCCTTATACTATCTTCTGTTTCAGGCCTGGCGCTGAATAGATGAATACCTTTTGTTTGCCTTACTGGATAAAAGAAAGAGGTTACTGCCTTTTGGTTTATTTTAAAAACTTTCTCCAACCTTCCTCAACATTTGCTCTCGCTGGTTCCCTGATGTAAACTCAATAACAAAAAAGTTTCACACTGCGTAACTTTTGCAGTGCACAGATATAAAATTTTCCGAAAACATTTAATTTAAAAAATTATAACACTTAACTGGGTAAACATAGAGAATTCAAAGTAGGCAGGTAGTAGCACTATGGTCTACTCTACCTAAGTAAAAAATATAGATGCATTCTAGCAGTTAGTTTGTTAGTTAGCGCGTGATGAGTGTAGAAACAGCAAATATCGGACTTCTATTGAAAAAAAAACGTTTTCTGAAGAAATTTGGGGCTATAGAAATGTCTGACTCTGAAAAGGATATAACCTGATAGAGAAAAAATTCTGCATAGGATAATGTGTTCAAACCTGAAATTTATAACAAATGAATATTTATACCATGCTATTAGTAATCTGGTAACAGCGTGAGGGTAGAAAAGGACGCGGCTAATGGCAACTTGTATGCGCTAGATAGAGACAGAGATGCCCCATTTAACTCCATACTGTCTTCTAAGAGTGGAACGCTATATAGTTTAACCAACTATAAGGTCAATCAATTCTATCTTAGTGGATAGAGCAACCGGATGGAGACCAAAAGATCCGTAGTTCAAATCCCGGCTATGGCATTGAATTTTTGAGTCTCATTCTATCCCTTTCCATCCTTGTCCTACACACGTATAATGTGGAAGAACAATTAACCGCATGTGACTGGATAGTGTAAGCTTTTTTGGGTTATGGAGAGAGAAAGTGAATGAGTAAGTGAATGAGAGAGAGAGAGAGGGAGAGAGAGAGAGAGAGAGAGAGAGAGAGAGAGAGAGAGAGAGAGAGAGAGAGAGAGATGCAAACATGGGCTAGTGCTGCTATAAGTTTCTACCACTAATAAACCATGGAGCCTGAAATCCAGGAGCATGCCTTGCATACGCCACTGCGCATACAGCCCTTCAAGAGCACCAAGCCCTTGGAATGGGGCCGCTTTTATATTCCCCCTTATTGTTATATGTCGGTCGGTCTCTATGGAATTTTTATCTTCCCTTGGCTAGAGTTTTAAGACGGGAAATTGAACCGAGCGAAAACTTTTGTTGAAAGGAATTGGAAATGAATACTGGTCATGGAGAGGGGGGGGGGGGGGGGGGGAGGAGTATTCCATTTCTCATGCCATTTGCTCCTAACCGAGCGCACTAACGTGTTATTTGCACGAAATGGGAACCAAAGAATGTCGTGTACACGGTCATATTTCAAAATGGCGGACAGCAATAAAATATCCTACACCTTGGGGTCGCTGGAGAACCCCTGGAAATTTGGTCCAGGACCTCAGTGTAGAAAGTGAAGGAGGGTCTGCCATATGGGTTGTACAAGGTCAACATTTATAAATTTTGGCAATAGCGGAACCCATAGCTCTGCGTCCCATAAGGTGACAGGAACAGAAGTTTCAAAACTGATTTCTTAAATTAAAGCTACAGATTTACGCGTTTGTACAGACATTCCTAGGAATTATAGAACTATTTGCCTAAAATTTCATTTCAGTATTTGTTTACATTTTTGAGATATTAATTTATACACACCTTACGTTAAGATGAAATGGGTATTTCTTCCTTCAGACATTGAGCTATCTATTCATATTTTGAATGGTTTTCTTTTAAAGGTAACTATTTTCGAAGTGGAAATAATTCAGCTAGTGCGGTGCCTTATTACACATATATTTTTTCATTAAATTAAGATTCCTTAAAATGTCTAATCCCGTTTATTTTTAAAGATATTGTGGAGTGTTTTAGAATTTTTGTGTCGATTTCTGTGGGAGAAGGTGGGATTTTAAAAATTGCAGGAGAGTTGAACAGGAGAAAATGAGCACATATATTCTTTCGAAACTTTTAGGTATTCTTCAGGTTAATTTTAATAAGACAATTTATTAAGTGTGAAATTAATAGGGCAATTACCTGTGAAGTTCAGCGTTTTTAAATAGCAACTAAAGGGGGTAAGTAGTCCATCTGAGCGCATTAGTTGATAAGTTAAAATCGATATTTGTTGTCGATAGCGGTACGGTCTTGGCCGAAAGGAGCTTCGTGGGAGAGAAGGAATCGTCTTCCGCTATGTTTGGAAGGGAACTAAGAATCACGAGTTAAAACGGAAAACCCCGAGTCAAGCAAATAACAATGGATGAAGAGTATCTTGCGTTTACGGCTTATGGATCTACAATGTTGTTGTATGGAACTAATGGGATTTAATAAAAACTTTGAAAATTTTGTGAAATGCAAGTACTTAGCTAAGCAGTACATTAGAGCTTCGTAGAAGGAAATACAATCATTTTAAAATGTTTGAGTGCACTGACGAACAGCTTTATTTCCAAACCCTCATCAAGGAGCAGTCTCAATATACGGCTATAAAATGGAAATGAAGGTTGGGCGTCTCGTGCAAAGTTAGAAATGCTGAGTAAGTCGTTTTACAGTACTCGATATAACATGGCAATATAACGTTTTATGTCTAGCCCGGGGGCGGCAACCTGGAGAATTGGGACCCACCTCCCCCGTGGAAAATAACTTCTTGAGAGGCACGCTGTTATTCACATTTCGGGGTCATAGCCCTCGAGGCATGTTTCGTCATCTCATGGCAAATGTCGCTTGTAGATTCTGCAGCTGTGGGTTGCATTTTGCCATCATACTTCAAAAAAATACGTCCGTTGTGGGTAGCATATTAAAAACCTTCTGGCGATTCGAAATAGGTGCCTCAGCAGCCTGTGTCAAAATATGAACGTCAAACTGCAGGTGATACGTGGGTCCTACTTGGATAATAGCTATTGGGCATCAAGGTCGTTAAATTTGTGGTGGCTTATCCATATGCGAGGTACTTCGATAAAATTACCCATAAAGCTAGTGTCCAGGATGCTGCAAATCTTTTTAATGTAGGTTCATTCATAAGAAACCAAAACCTATGCCTCGTGCAAGCCCCTTTCAGACTTGATTCAAGTTCGGGTAACTTCGGCCATAATCGGTAATGCTGGATTCAAAGCAGGGCGAGTTTTTTGTTCCCTGCTTTACCCGCGGATGTGGTACGCATGCACACAATAGTACCCATCAGAAGTTATTTGTCATATTGTAGCCTACTAGGGCCGCGTTTAATGAACACCATTGTTCATAAAGCGCAAGATTCACATCCTAAATGTACTTTTACTGCGTTGCTTGCAATATTTTATTTAATACTAGTAGATCTCGCAGCCCCGCTTGTGTTATTGGTAGCTGTGGGGACATCTCCCCCCCTCCCCCTTCTCTTACTCTTCATTCTGTCTCTCCCATTCCAATAAATGCAATTCTATGTACTCCCCAATATTTTAGTTATGACAACTATTCGAATAAACAATGCCTTACATACCTGACTAAAGAACAATTACTCAAAAAACGAATGATTTGTTTCCTTAGGAAAGAAGGCCATATATAAAAAATGTGATTAAACATTCATACAAATTTCTTACCAATGATAAACTCACATAGATATCCGTTTATGTGAAAAAGTGGTATCTAGGGTGAAAGGAGGTATTTTCGTGATATAGGTAATTTCGTGACACTTTTTAAAGACATTATAACGAAATAACTTACCATCAGAATGGCTTGTATCGGTGCTAATAGTTTCCTTACTTTCCGGTAGATGTCAAAAGCAGTCGGAAAATCTTTTTCTTCAAGCGGTTAAGATGCTAACTAAAAGTTATACTGGAGTGGGGAGTTTTCTCTCATTTTGTTACATGTTTGTGTCAAGTGTCTACATTTGCCGCTCTCAAAAGGAAATTATAAAGGTAAGGTTTGTGTATTTAATATCAAATTGTAGTGTATATTCTGCTCTATTATTTAATGTATATTTCAATATAATTCTACGGATTTACGAAACGTTATGGCTTACGCTGTGAAGTTACTTCCTTAGCTTTTTTGCTTGAAAAAATATGGCGTCTTTGCCATTCAACCTATTTGTATTTGTAGTAACTTAAATATTGATTTTTCAAAATAGTTGTTTTGAACATAATTATTCCACATAAAATATACTATTAAACGGTGTATTTATTTTTTAAATTAAAGGACAATTAAAAATTATCACGAAATTAGCTTACTCAAATTTTTTATTTACGTTTCAGATAAATAATGGGAAAGGAAAGGGAAAAATATCGGAAATATGATTCCAAACAGCTTGTTATCGCTGCAAAAATGGTCACGGAGCAGAAGATGTCTCTCTACAAGGCATCAAAAATATCAGGCGTTCCATGGAGCACTCTTAAGGATTATGTTAGTAGAAATTCTCAAGAGATACCCAAATTAGGAAGACCATTTGCTCTAACTGCGGATCTTGAAGTAAAATTATTTCAATTCATAATCACTATGCAAGAGTTAGGATTTGGTCTTAGTGTCTTCATGGTTAGAAAAGTGGCATATGAATTAGCCAAATCTTCATCGAGGGAGAACTACCTCAATCCTGACAACGATAGTGCCAGTAAGTGGTGGTGGAAAAATTTTAAGAAGAGGTTTAATTTCACTTTAAGATGCCCAGAAAACCTAGCAGCCTACAGAGCGTCCATGGCCAATTCTGAAATAATAAATGATTTTTACAACAAGCTGGAAAGACTTCTAAATCAGCTGGGAATTAAGGACCAGCCAGATCGCTTATGGAACTGCGATGAAACAGGGATGTCATACGTAGTGAAACCAGGCAAAGTTGTCACAGGAGTTGGGAAGAGGTTTGTTTATAAGAGAACATACGCTGACAGGGGAGAAACGCACACTCTGTTGGGATGTGTCTGTGCAAATGGCACATGGATTCCACCTATGATCATATTTAAAGGTGTCAGGTGGAATGATTTGTTGAAGAAAGACTGTCTTCCCAATTCCATAGTCAAACTGTCTCCAAAAGGATGGATTAATTCCGACCTGTTTCTTGAATGGTTTTCCTTCTTCATTAAATCCATTCCTGCACCTCGTCCTGTTGTATTGCTCATGGATTCCCATGCTTCACATATAAACCCAGAAGTCATTAATCTGGCCAAACAAAATGGCATCTTTCTCATGACATTTCCTTCTCACACAACACATCTGTTACAACCATTGGATGTGGGTATGTATAAATCCTTAAAATCTAACTGGGGTTCAAATCTGAACGAAAACATGAGGAAGGCTCCTTCTGTGAAACCTGACAGAATATATTTTCACTCTCTGTTAAACCCTCCTTTCATCAAGAGCTTCTCCTCAGACAATATTAAGAATGCATTTTAGAAATGTGGCATTTGTGCATCTGCAATCAGAAAAGAAGCACTTGCTCCATCCAGAGTTACTGAAAAGCCTCTTCATGAAGTCTCAGCAGCGCAAACAGTTCAAACATCTGAAGTTGAAGAAATACTCACCATTCCTACCATAAAGGCAACACCCCAAAATCCTAAAAGGAAGAAACGTGATTCTACTGCAAAAATATTGACTCCACTTGATGACAACACATCTCAACCAGGAACATCTAAAGAACCCCTCAAAAACCATGAAGCCAATAGTGACGATGAAGACTGGAAGTGCGGAATTTGTGGCAGAAGGTATTCTTATGATATCAGAAGAAGGAATGGGGCTAAATGGATACAATGTTCGTTCTGCCTTGTCCCATATCACACTACATGTCAGGCTGCAGGTGCTGATGAAGATATATATAGATGTGATAGCTGCTGTGCTGGTGAAATGGAAAGTGAGGAAAGTGACTGTGATTAATAAATACAATTTGGAGTAAATCACTAAAAAATGTGAATATTTTAAAAATTTTATTTCTGTTGAGGTGCAAGTTCAAGTTTCTTCATTAAATAATCTTTTTTTGAGAAATGTTAATTTTTTTTCATTTGTCACGAAATTGCCTTACCACTACCACGAAATTAGATTACTATATCACGAAATTACCTTCATCATACAAGGTGAATAAAAAATTATTTTACTGTAAATACAACTAATCAAATGCGTTAACATTTGACTCACGTTATCCTTGATAAAAGTACATTTCCAAATTAAAAACAAAAGTCTAGGTTAGAAATGGTTATGGAGTTACAATGAAAAATATAATTTTATCACGAATATACCTCCTTTCACCCTATGTTAAACAGACAATGGAACGACGGTGATTGTTCCAAGAAGACAAACATCAACTTCTCTTTCTGCTCTAGGCTTTGGACATTTCTGTTTAGAATCAACATATGTATCTTGTTCATACCATCTTCTAATAGATCATCCTGTATTTACTTTCATTTAATAAGGTAATATGAAGATCTTTCAGTGTCATTCTCTGGACTGGGATAACCAATTCGTTTTGTATTATTTTGCTTTATCATTCAAGTTATATATTTCTGATTTTTCTTTATTTCATTTCTTCTATGGCGGTTTTCTCCATATCTGGAATTGTCCTTAGGAATTTTATTTCACCCATTTGGAGTCTTAACCTGGAAATATTGACGACATCCCAAAAGGCACATTATCATCATTTGAAGCAAAGCACTCAATTGATATTTCTGTCATTATACGATATACAAGAGCAATACTGCCACGGTGTTATGAGAAGCGGTATAATACTAACTAATGGTGGTTAGTTAATAAGTGCCAATTATAACAGCAGCACGTCCACGCAGTGATTGAGTAACGTTACAAAGCAAGTTAACGAGGACCGAACATGAACCCTCTAGACCTCCGTAGGGATCAGAACGCTGAATACTTCACATTCATGGAGATTGATACCGGTGCAGAGTTAAAAGACACGAATGAGCGCCAAGTTTCCACGGTAAAAAAGGATGGCTGCTATCCAAAAACACTCCCTCTTTCACCTGCGGAGCGTCACACCTGACTGGCGACATTTGTTGTGTTCCGGAAAAGTCAATAAACCCTTTCACGTACAACGTTCTCAACGTCTTCCTTTGGCACAGGTAATTAACAGTAGATGCATTATACAAAGGATGTTTTAGAAACGAGTGCAACACTTCAAAGTGTTTAACTTGAGGCACACAGTCATGCAATTCTGAAAAGGGACAATTCCCCGGCTTTTGTTGTTCCTGCGTTGTTATTTTTATTCTTTAAGCGGTATCCTGCAGCTCCTGGACCCTACAAAAGATGTGCAGACAACCGTAAGGAAACTAAATTAAATATTCCGTGCTCTGTTATTAAAAAAAGTTGTCATAACCTGGCAACATGTAAAGGAAGAAAAGCAAAAATTTGTTGCTTCTCAAGCGTGAAGTTTAGGACAGCGGTATTTCGTCCGAACATACTCGTATTCATTTTCTCTTCTGGTTTCCAGCATCATAATTAGAATTTGGGAACAAATTAAAAGAATATTCAAATTTTTAGGGCTGATTTGAATTATTTTATATTACTTGAGAGCGGCATTGCAAGGTTATACATCAAATCTTCTACTCCGAGCACCGAAGAATCCTTATCAAGTTAACATCAGGAATGTGGAACAAAACACTCATTACTGTTGCTTTTTTTACTGCATTTGCCGAATAGTTCTTTGGAATGCGCAGGAAACATTGCTTTTAAAAGTATTTAAATCATGTTTCGCTTTAAACACTATATATTTGAACCGTTTATGATAGTCCTGACTAGAATTTTAACCGGTGGTATGTAGAAGGTCAATTCCAGGAAATTAAATGTATTCGGATTTTATTAAACACAGAAGACAATGTTAATATCATTAGGAGCGATGTTGCAAACTCGGATTTCCTGTCCCGCCCCCAAAAGATAATCTAGAAAAAGAAGCATACGTTTTATTTATAGGAACGTTTATACATGAAAAGTATCTGTCAAAACTCTCTAAGTTGTTGCTCACTTCATAATTGGGTTCTCTTAGAAAGGCTAAAAACATCAACATTGAACATAATTTGAAAACCCATCCGCTCAAGTTAAGCAGATGATAACTTCTACACGCGCTGCAATGCTATAGGGATAGAGACGATTGAACATCCTATTGAAATTCAATTTTCTAAGAGCTTTTGGCTTTGTCAGGCATGTTATTTTGGCTCTCCGTGTGATTTTCCTCCTTTCTCCCTTCAAATTCGCATGTTGGGTGCGGTCGGACTTACCGGCTACTCAGTGGTAACACCAAGTGGAATAGAAGCTCCTTGAATGATAGACAAACCAAATAACAGCAGGGGGATGAGTTAAACCTTAAGTGACAACCCTGCTTTAGATGATAACTAAGGTTGTCATTAACTCCGTTATCAACATTCTTTCTAATTATTATTAGCTAATATTGTAAAATTTACAATGATCATACACACATTTAAACTCAAAAGGTAAGCGAAACTACAGGCAAAGTAAATGGTAAGGAGACATAAACGTGCACTCTATAACACTATTGCAACAAGCAAACGTGTAAACAACTGCATAAATGCTCAAAGTGATTGCAGTACTATCATACTTATAATGTAAATGTATTTTGTGTTGTATCTCTGACATCAAGTCTGAAATCAATTTATCTTGTCCAGAATATGGATGTGCCTTATTGGTGCTTCCGAGAATGATGCTTGACGTTCCTCGTTTTACTCACAGGCACAAATTGCTTATTAGACCAGATTTGTGAGCCCTTTAATGACGTGTCTTTTAACTAAGCTCAAAACTGACTGGTATCGATATTAGTCATTTAGATTTTAATTACCTCGTTCTGAGTAAACTTGAAATATGGCACTTTCTCTAGAGAAGCATTTTAAAGGAAATCTCATTGAAGACCAATCCAGCAGTGCAGATGTTTGTCGACCTGAACGGGTTTTGCCTGACACAGAACCAGTCTCTTCAAATTTTCTAACAGGCTTCCGCGAAGTAGACAGTTTGTAGGGCCGACGGCTTAAATCATGTAGATTTCTTAATCTCCTCAAGCTGAAATCTTTGTCTCAGCGATTTTTCAATATGTACCTAGTATAAAGAGAGGAGTATGTTTCAGCTTTAAAGATGACGGGATGCTTAACATCGATAAAACTAGTTTTGTCATTGTCTATTAATGGCAAAGCGGGTTACTTATTAGTGTGAATAATCACTACTATTATATTGTATTTTGGAAATAAAGAAATCCGGTAATATATAAGGCCTGGGGTTTAAAATGTCTAAAAGGTGATAGATACCTATACAATATATACAGCTGTTTATCATACTTTAATTACTCATGTTGGTGGTCTCTGGATGCTGTTTGTGGTTGATAACTACAGAGGTTCATTCAATTTAATTTAAAACGGGTAGTTCTTGCTGCCTTTCTTTAAAATACATTTTATAGATCAAATATTTTTGCGGTGTCCTGTTGTTAGATTTCAGTCTTGATCTTTTTGTTCCTATCCTGAAACATTTTAGCAAGTTCTAACTTCCTCCATCAGTGCCGTGATGTAGATGGCAGCACAGACTTTCAGAGATTAGGAGCGACTTCCGGCAGACGTGATAATGAACTGGAAGTAGCTAATGGCGTGCAGTTTATTTCCGGGCAGGGTGTACCCGCCATGTTGGTAGGAAATGTAAAAACCTCCACATAATGGCCACTATTTGTGAGCGAGGCAATAAAATACAAAATAATAATGACGACGTTTTTAGAGCCAGGCTAGCCACATTTTATGGCATTTTTAATATCGTGCTGCAGCGTCTTTCATCCGTACCACGTTACTGCCACATTTGCGTCATTGATAACAATCGCCTCTAGGATTCATAATTTGGAACCGAACCACGCTCGTACAGAAGGAGCCTCATTGCTGCCAAATGGCCTCTGGCGGTGTTTCGAACGGTTTATTACGCGAGGCTCTTGTTCTGAGGGAGACAAATTCTTAAAATCATATGTAGGTTGCATTATTGGTGTAGCAATATGTTAGTAGAAGCAGAAATTCTGTGGACAAATGTTGATCTAAATTTTAGACATCCGAGAGGAAGTATTCTGAGCAAGGTGGCAACACAGTAACGTGAGCGACTCGCACTCGGGAGGTCCCGGATTCAAACCCCCTGGGCCGACCAACCTGACCGAAGTTCTTTTACTTTCTCTACTACGTTTAGTAGGGGACGTATTGTATTCGACCCAAAATTTCGATGTCGGGGTTTCACCGGCAATATATGTTATGAGGTCCCTGAATCCAAAAAGAAGCATGTTTTTTTTTTAAAAAAAAAAAGGTTTTGTGTGTGTGTATATGTATGTATGTATGTGTGTGTGTGTGTGTGTGTGTGTGTGTGTGTGTGTGTGTGTGTGTGTGTGTGTGTGTTGTGTGTGTGTGTGGTATGTGTGTGAACTCAAAAACGAAACGTTGGTTAAAAACCAAAGTTGGTATTTAAGTTTAGTCTCTTTTAGGGATGCAACACAAAGATTTTGAAGAAAATTTCATTCATCGTAAACTACCCTTTACATGGAAATATTTTTTTGAAAATTTTTATTTTTCTCGAAAGTTGCTCTAACGGTTTTTAAGGTATTTTTTGTTGTTGTGGAAAATGAAATGTATATTTTAAATGTTCAGACTTTAACCTATGTAGTCCTGTTAATTCTTGATGACTTTTGCACAACTGGTAAACCGTGCTAATTTTCTTGTAGCTGCAAAGGGAATATGGGAATACAGTAGGCTTTAAGTGATTATGAAATGTTGTAAGAGCTGGTTGTTATGCAACACCTTTTGGGATTCCGTTCTCTTTGCAAGGACAAGAGATAAAAAAACGAAGAACATATTCCTATTTGAGAAAAGCGTAAGTATTGGCAAATTCAAACAAATGATGATACTAACAATGGTTTACTCAGAATAAAGAGAACTATTTGACATAAATTGTGTGTTTTAACGACAATCCACATTTTTTATTTAGTAAGCTTTTGTCTGTGTCTTACTGTTTACCATTTATGCAAAAATCATCCGTAATGAAGATACCTTCTGAGAATATTCCCAGAAAATTCAAGTTATGACTTAGAAACTGCCATGGAATCGCCTGTTTGTGTCCTTCACCGGATAATGACTGCTTGTGAGTCTGATTCACCTTCCGACTGAAAGTGTGGGGTGAAGAATAGCAGCTAATTACGAGACAAGATTGGACATCAGTAATGAAGGCGAACAAGAGAGGTTGGGAACTGGTGCTCACTGAGCGCAGTTTGCTGACGGCCTTACACTGATAACTGTATGTTTAACAAGCCTGACGAAGAAGAACTGGCAGTCAGGAGCTAAGTTTCCAATGTTCTGGTAATATTAGTAAGTTTATACTTATTGGTTTGTTTGATGTTGAATGTATAGTGACATGCAATGTGATGGTAACGTTAAGTTCCTGTGTTATGTAACTGTGTAGAAATTAACTTAATATGTTTATTGTATGTATGGGTGTTTTGTGCAATGACACAGGCTGTAAAAGCCAACTGCAGTAATTTTGTATTTAGTTTATGTTATTATGTTTATTGTAGTTGTGCACTTTATCAGTATAATTTGAAAGTTTGTGCACTTTGTGCATGTATATCTCTGTGTAGTTATTTATGTTTTTGATATACAAAACGGATTCTAATCTAATCTATAGAATTTTATTTTCGGGAATGGTGGAAGTGATAAAATTAGTACCTAGTATTTTGAAACGCGCTATTCCATGAGGCAAGCAATGTGTGTACGTGTTAACCCTAAATTGACTAAAATAAAACCCACAACTTTAGGCGCAAGTAGAAAATGCAGTAGTTGGGTAGCTGTCCTATTTTAGGTTTGTCATAAAGACACAACCTTCTAATAGATCTGTAGAAAAATACAGTTTTAAATATGAATAATAATGGATTAGAAATGTATAATGTGAAGATATTTGGGCGTTAAAGTGTAATAACGGATAAAATTATTATAACATTTGAAAATAGGACAGATAACCATTTCAGAATTGTTTATTTGTTTCATTTAGTATAACACAAATGATTACGTAAAATGTGCAAGGAATCATGGACAATTTGTAAACCAATATCTTCTAAAACACTTAATTGCAATTCAAAGCATGGGAACAGATCAACAGTAAACTTAGTAATCACTAATCAATTGCGCCTCTTAAGAGGTATACTTGAAATTGAACAAGGTCGGTGGAAGATTTATTCCCTCGTTATGTTCAATTATCATTATGTTCAATTATTATGTAGGGGGCTGTCAAAAATCCTCGGAAAAACTGCTATATTATTTAAACGTGGATAATACGAACATTTGCTAAATACAAATGTTATGACTAAGCATAGCAAATTTTTGCACATTTTGTGTGGGTATGCGCATGCGCATGTACGTGTGCACGCATTTACATTACCTGCAACCAGAGGCATAAGTCCAGTTTCAGATATCGCTGTGTGCCTAGAATTATTTACTGATGTGTGACTCGTTGCATTTCTACCAGGGACCATTAGCTGATGGACAGACTGTAAGTAATCTTTGAGACAGGTATCCATAAATGAGTACCTGGACATGTCCTGAGATTGACGTACATAACACAAGCCGTAGTCTTCTATTCGTCGCTCGTTCAATGTTTATCGCTCCCCCACATTCATTTGTTTTCGCACCTGCGAGTGCCATTAAGTTTTAGGCGTGACTAGTCTCTCCTGTATAGTTTGCTCCACAAATAGCGTGCTTGTTTGCTACTGGTAAACGTGTATTATATCTCCCGTTTATGAACAGGTAGAAAAATGTTTAAGACTTAGCAGCCAAATGGCTTATGTTTGCCCATGTTTATAAGTTTGTGGTTGCCCGTGGACACGATTTATGCATAACAAAAGCTCCTTTAAGTCAGTCGCTAGGTTTCCTCTACTTGTTATTGGACTAATGAGGAAAATATCGGCATAGAAATGATTTGTCAGATACTACTGCAGGCATAGAAATGTATGCGATAGTATGCTGTGCACAGAAATGATACATGAGAAAATTCCACAGTGGAACATGATCGCCAAAATTTTGTTTTCCTTTAATGATTTCTTAAAATATTCACGTTATAGCAAATTACAATTGATTAAATGTGAACTCATTCAGTTTTGACTTTCTCTACCGCTTGGAATATTGTATTCCAAGCAAAATTTTGATACCGCAATTTCACCGTAACTGCATGTTTTGAGATTCCTTGAATAAAAAAACAACAACAAAAAAGCATCTTTAGATAAGGGTCTGCCCCCCTCTCTCTCACTCTCTCTCACTCTCTGAGTGTTTATGTGTGTGAGAGAGAGAGAGGGGGGGGGGAGAAGGCATAACTCAAATGAAAAGCAGGTTAAACACCACACTTGGTGTTCAAGATTTTCAGAAAACTCCTCAGCACAAACTACCTAGGCACCCTTTTCATGTGAGATTTTTCGACATTTCTTATTTTTTGAAAAATGGTTCTTAAAGTTTTCAATTAAAGTACTATATATTAAACATATTAACATGGTAAATAAAATGCCTATATGCATATTTTGTATTTTTTGGGAATAGCCTGTAAAGTTTTCTTCATTCCGAAGGAATTTTGTATAATCTTGTATAACTGGTCATAAAAACTATAGGTCTCTTTAAAACACAATTTGTTTAAATAATGTGCCACTTCTGAGATATAAGCTTTTAATGGTCAATACATAGTCATTCTTTTAAAGTTCTTTCGATACTCAGTTGTTTATCAGAATTTCATGGAAACTATACATTTTAGGGCCAGAACCTATAGGTATAACGTCCAGCTCTCAAACATTTCAGTATCACTATTCCCTTTGTACCTATAACGAAGATAATCCCTATAAACTGCTGAAACCTTACTGTAACACCCCTGCATCTGTATCTACCCATTATCAATTCACATGCAATCCTTATTAAAAGCAATTTCTATCATATTTAGGTTAATCATGACCTGGCATAGTGAAGTCTTAAACAGTCGGCTTCAAGTAAGCTACATTCAAACATGTTCAACACATAGGAAGTGCACAACAGCGGTCATGAGTCCCTGACGGCAGATACTCGTCTCATAGTTGGTCTGCACATGTCACAGAGCATAGAAGAGATGGGGAAGTGGTTTGTTATCTGCGACGTCGCAGCGTAAACTTCAGCATTATTTCCTTTCTTGCTTGCTCTAATACTTGAAAATTCCTATGTCTGATAGGAATGTCTGATAATGTTTTGTCTAGAACTGATTTCAGATAAGGTAATACGCAGTTTTTTACATGAGTGATGTAAATAGAACATGTAGCAGAATCCTACACCTTTAGACGTGTTCCTCTACTATGTGGAAAAATGTATAAACCTAAAAAGAATATTTCTGAAAACATTAGTGCTACGAATAAAGTTATTTCATAAAATAGTACATTTTAGTGAACCCAAAATTTTCTCTGGAGTAGTATTTTGGGTATCTCTCCTGATGTTTGCAGAAAGGTCAAGATACAAATACAATAGCTGTACTAATGTCTCAGATATAAACTTTTAATAAGATCCATAAAGCTTGTTTTGCAAAACAAAAAATAAACGAAATTAAACCCTCTTTTATAGCTGAAGTGAGAGAGGAAGGGATTTTTTAATTAAAACTTACATCTTCAACCACATCTTTGACCTGTGTCTGATTCTTGACCTTTTATAATTATTCATTCATACGTGCACACATATAGGCCTTTTCTGAAGATCGTAATTTTGAATTTAGTGAGCATCAAAACATGTAGGATTTATCATTAAAACTTTATACTAAAACGTTTAATGTGGACATAAAGCTAGATGGTATATGAATTCACGAAGTTGTTGGTATGCTTTACTAACTTCTTAAGAAAATCGCATTTTAATAGCTTCTTAAGGAAATAAATAAGCAACATCAAAGGTTTGTAGCACTGAAGGAATCTTAACTAATGCTAATTCAGTAGCTAAATGTTCGCTTATACAGTCTTGACGACGCCTGTACTTTGTTACGGTACTCAGACATAGGCATTAAAAAGAAAAATGAAAGAATAACCGCTTAATGAAATTGAATTTATGAGTTACACAGCATGCTAATACCAAATGGGATCATAAACTTAATGAGGAAGTAATGGTGGAATTGCAATTACAACCCGTAGTTGATCACATACAACATGCCAGAAGAAATTGATAAATTATCTGCATAGCGTGCGTACAAATAGAATCCAAAAATCGTGCTTCACTATCTTCCAGATGGGAAGAGATCTTTTATGCGTCTAAGGAAACATTGGATTGAAAATTCAAATTTGATATCGTAACGAGCCATACTGACTAAACCTTGAAAGTAGAAAAGGAATGCTCGATTTTGTTTTCATCTGTGCTGTTCACATGAGCTCAAGCTTCTATTTTTAGGTTTTCTACGGTGTTCTTACAGAGAGCAAAAGTATTGTGTTTAGCCCAAAAATTCGATACCAAAATTCGCCTGTAGCTTTTAGGCCCCCTGAGTCCAAAAAAATGAAAATTACTTAAAAATGAAGTGTCCAATGAATAAACAACTTGGTAATTTAAGTTCTTTACCGTCTAAAAATGCGACACAGAGGTTCCTAAGAAAATCTGTCTATCTAAACTACCCTTTATATGGAACATTTTTCGTAAGCTTTTATTTTCTCAAAAATGGCTGACCGATTTTGATTAAAATACACACATTTAAGCCATTTTCTTGGCTAGTGAAATATATGTAGATCTAGAATGTTCTGTTAATAGCCTGTGAAATCCTCATTATCCTGAATCACATTTGCACAATCAGGAACCGTAACAGACAGAAAAATAAAACTTACTATACAAAAAATGTAAATCTGGATAAAGCACAAATTTATGGCAAATTAAATGTTTCAGGGTATTAAGCATTTCTGAGATATAGTTATTAGAATACTTATACTTTACTCAAATGGGGAGCCTATATTGGTGGTTTTCCTCCTGGTAGTGCAAAGAGAACGGAATTTCAAAGCTATAACATAGCGACCAGCTCTTAAAATATTTGACTATTAAGTCTACGATACGCCCCTATTCTATGTACATAGAATGGGAAGAGTTTGCAAGAATAGTTTGTATAGGAGTGAGTAGAGAAGGCAATACACGTGCAAGATGTTCATAAAAGACAACAGAGTTTCAAAGCCATCACATAGCCACAGGTTTTAAAGGTTTTGGCTATCGGTTTGGCTTATTGTGTTCACAAATTGACAACTAAATGTGCAAAGGAGTAATAAAGATCTATTTCGATTATTAAGAAGTATGTACAGAAAGAAGCTTTCGTAAGAGTAGTTTTTATGAGTACAGGAAGTCACGTAACTTATTCATATTGTTTTCTAACACCTTTCTTCTTTTGTTTCTTTGTCTACCTCCATAAGGCTTAAATAAAACATATTTCCAGTAACGGAGCCAAATGACCTAGTCGTTGACGGCGCTTAAACCCCTCTCACTCACTCACTCACTCACTCACTCACTCACTCACTCACTCACTCACTCACTCACTCACTCACTCACTCACTCACTCACTCACTCACTCACTCACTCAGTCACTCACTCGCTCGCTCACTCTCTCACTCGCTCACTCTCTCACTCGCTCACTGACTCACTCACTCTCTCACTCACTCACTCACTCTCTCACTCACTCACTATTTCCAGTAAAATCTACTAGCGGAACTTCCTCTATCCGGGTTAGTGTATGGAGAAAGCAATACATTTTGCGAAGCTGGAATATAATTCCATTTTCTATTCATAGGTGCGGTTTTGCTGAGGTAACTTAAAACGGCATATCAGAAGCGGTATTCGAACCTAGAAATTGTGTGTCAGGAAGCACAACACGCCATGAAATAAGCCAGTAGGGCTTTCTCAGAGAGTAACAGAAGCCGATTTGGGTAGGATATGATATGGGTTACTGGAACAGTATTACATCTTTTCATAATAAACGAGTTTTCCAAAGCTTGGGTGACGTTACATAGTTTATTGTTTCCCCACGTAACGTATCTTTGCCACAAAAGGTAGACGGCCTTTGTTTTCTAGTGAAAAGCACAAAACTGGTTCTGACAACTCATTCCGTCATTCTCGAGGTTCCAGCATTTCTTTGTGACTCGGCAGCCTTTTCTAATTTGACAGAAATTCCCCTGTCAGCCGTCTTTGATAAAAACAATGCGCAACGGAGGGAAAAAAATCCTTCTTGAGGTGCTGCTGGCATGGTTCGGGTTATCTGGTCTCAGCCCGCACCTAGAGCTCATGCGGGTTCACACTGAAACCCGATCGGTAGTTCAGAAAACCTCGTTTCTCCAACAGATGGTCTGTAATCTATTGTACTCCATTATCATCTCGTAGAGATATTAAGGGTTATTCCTCTACTCACTTCACATTAGTTACGATACGTTCCGTAACACAAAGGAATCTTAGACAATAGTCCAAGTGGTTAATACTAAATATTATAAAATGTAGTGTTGAACGCTGTTTGGTGCATCTGGAGCACAATGTCCTAAATTTAATTTAGGGCTTTTGAAGGTAACTAACATATTAAGCACGTGTATTGCATGTTTTAAGTACATACCTATTTATTTCCATAGACTAACAAAGAAATAGCAAAATATTGCGTTCTATGTTTTAGTAGGTAGGCAAATTAAAGTTCTTTTGCTTTAATATTTGTATTTCCTAGACATTGTTAGTAGGGTTCAAACGTATTTCTTAAGACAAAATAAAAATGAATGAATTTAAAGGTGACATAGAGCTTTTCATGTGATATCCTTAGGTTTAATATGGCCATGAAGTTATAAAAGCTGTTCATAAAAGATGTGTTAGCGAAATGGAGTTTAATTCATCCGCAAAGGTTCTTTGAATTAAGGGTGAAGAAAGCATTACTACTAAATTCGCTCAACACAGAGAAACATTACAGTTTACCAGAAAAGCCACTGCTATTTGGCATCGCGTTGGTCTGATGAGTGATGAGAAAGAGGTTGCAACATTGGAGAGAAATCGTCCCGAAAGAATTAACGCTCCATTAGCTGTTGGCCGCGACTCGACTTGGTGCTGGTCTGGTTGCCATGCTTCTGACATACAAACCAGAATGGGCTCTTGCTCATTAAGCCTTAATTAATGCAAAAGGCGCTAGTGGATTTTCTGAATATATAATGGTAAGAGGATGTTGCGCTGGCTTCTTATTTCGGAAAGAAGCCAACCATCGTGATATAAAATGAAATCGAAAAGCCATGTAGGTTAGCTCCATATACTGCGGTTCAGAAAAGGAAGCTGCTCTGAATCCAACTAGGCTTTCCTTCTTTTGGACACTCCTACAGTGGTTCCCAGGATTTACTGCCTGTCCGAAGCTTAATAAAACATAAATTATATGTTTTAATAGTAGAAATCGTCAGCATGCTGTAAGTGTTGAGAAAGAAAGCTGGCGTGTTGCACTCACATGACTTTCTCTATTCACTTTGATGCTTACAAACGCTTATTGTTCTATGCACTTCATGTTTATCGAGACTGACATTTGTAGAATGAGAATATGGGAATGTAGTAGGCTTAAGCAACAATCAAATCTTTTAAGAGATGGTCGCTTTCAAACTCCGTTCTAATTGCATGACCAGCAGGGAAAAATGAATGACTTCTCGTTTGAAAAAAAGTGTAGGTGTTGAAAAATTCCAACCATTAACAGGAAATACCTCGGAAACAGCGACAGAAGAATGCATCGTGGTTATGTTGAACACATTGTTATTGTGTTGTGCATGGTAATTGCAACTTCCTCACATCGGTACGCTAAGTTACCTTGTAGCTGCGTTTCCTAACTGAATATATAATTTTTCGGATAATTCGAACATTTCCAAATCCGAATAGAAGACACCCCAAATTAGTTCGCATTAGCGGGGTTCTTCTGTACAACGTTATAACAAAATATTGTCTATCTGAAAAAATATGTAACTGAAATTTATACCTCGGTTATTTTCTACACTTTCGATTCCTCAAAATGCCTTCAGAATAAATGTTCTGGTCATTTAAAAATATGTTTTTTCAATTTTAAATCAAATTAGAATTGATTTTATTCTGAAACCGTTATTAATGTTATATAGGACGTTATTAGAGGTTTGTCCGGAAACTTTACCCGTTCAATTCCCGCCTCGTTCCCAATCCCAGACAATTTTATACTAAGCATATGCGAATGTTATTTGCTGCTTTTTTTTTTTTTTTTTTTTTTTTTTTTTTTTTTTTTTTTTTTTTAATCCCGTTTGCAGCATAGAGAAATAAACGCAACCACAAGTTCCAGATTCTCTCAAGATAATTTTAGAGCCCTTATATTAGTACCGATAACTATTCACACACATTGACCGATGAATGTGTTTTAAAAATACGCTTTTGTTCAGCATGTAAGTAAATAAATGAGGTAAATGCGGATCCTTTCTTGGCTGACTTTGGGGCAATTTGGTTTCACTTAAACTTTTCTTTCGCAGGATGCAATGTGATATGTAAACGAAAAGAACGATAGATAGTAGCGGAGCAATGCAGTAGAACTCCAAAGAGATCTTGCTTCCCAAACTACTCGATAGGAATGGAATGGCGCATATGTAAAAGCAGGCTATCTGATATCTGTCCAGATCCCACAGTTTCATTTCGGAAGCATTTTATTCGTTTTTATATTAATGGAAAAGGGTGGCAGGGGGTGCACAGGGCAGCAGCCGTTTGGAGACTGGCCAAGGGACATCCTTGCTTCCCCGGAATCTGGGTAATTCTATGATGAATTGGGCCGCGAAGTTTTAGATCCCTCAAAAACATTCCGCAGAATGTTTTATACGTTCCTCGCTGAGATTTAGCAGCGAAATTGTCCAGTGGCTCACGCAATTTTCCACTTTCTCCATTTCTTCCACTTCCTTTTAAAGAACGTCTTTGTTATTTTGTTTGCGGGATACAAGATTCCTGTCTTGTCTTTATATCTCCGCTTTGTAATAAAAACGATCTCTCTGCCTCCAAAAATGAGACTGCGTGCTATTCAACAAAGATTTTAAATTTTTACGCGAATGTTTTAATAGTTGCCTACATGTCGCAGGCTTTTGCTGAAAGCCGTCATTTGTCGAAGATCATGAAAAGTTGCATGTGCTAAAAACAAGCGAATGTTGCGGTTCTTCGTGAAATGACGGAGCTTAACTCTGTAGTGGTTTTAAAACTTGTGTGCTTATTTTGGAATAGATTTAAACTTCGTGGTGCTTTGGGAATTCAGGATT
This sequence comes from Tenodera sinensis, assembly GCA_030765045.1. Lineage (NCBI taxonomy): Eukaryota > Metazoa > Arthropoda > Insecta > Mantodea > Mantidae > Tenodera > Tenodera sinensis. Next base: position 347,423 of record JAUKNM010000143.1, read on the forward strand.
TTGTTTTGCTTTTATTGTTTAGATGATAAACAGGTTTGGTTTAAAGAATAACCATTTATTGAGAATTCGTTGCTATATTTTACCCGAGAGCAAAGAGGCTCTTTCGATAGTTGTGAATTGAATTTAGTTCTGCAATATTTCTAACTTTACGCTGACATGTGTATAATTACAATTTTGATTTTTGTTCTCTTTCAAACTAACAGTTACGTAACAAAATCTCAAGACGGTTCCTATTTAATCTACTTTCCGGATTCTTTTCTGTTATTAAATAATATTGCTTTATTATGAACTTGATATCTTAATTACTTCATTGTTTGAGGGGAGTTGAGTTAAGTATACTTCATGGAAAATCTTAGCGCAAGTACTTCTCTAGATGCGGAAACAAACTATATCTACACGTCCGGTGGAGCTTATTAATTTATTTATCACGACACGGAGCATTTCCATTTTAACTAGTTATGTTCCACGGAATAAATGCTCTACTAACTTAAAATACATACTCATTATCTCTCCTCTCATCTTATATCTTTGTAATATACCTAACGTCTCTTCTACGAGGTTCTGCTGCACAAAGTATTACAATGGCATCCTTCTACTACTAACCACGGCTCATTAATTTTAAAGCCTTGTTTGATAAGGTACCATTTCTCGTTGCTAACGGATCATCTCTCGTTATACCATGAAATTGCCAGAGAAGATATGCTGATTACATTGCTTTAATTTAAGACAGTTTACATGAAGAAAGAGTAAAATGCCATTTTTGGGGTATGAACGTGCAATATTAAAAATTATGATTGACAATCAAAGTCTACAGAATCGTCCGTCAGTTATTTAAGATGACATTTTAGTATAAATGAGAAAACAGAAATGGAGGTGAATATCAAGGTACCTAAATTCGAAACGATATGTGGAACGATTTACAAAAATTTTAAAAATGAAACAGCGAAAGATAAAGATTTAAAACTTTACAAAACTCTAAGTGTTCCTATGTTCTTTTATGAATGCGTGACGTAACAAAGTAGCATGCAGGCTAAAGAGATGAACTTTCTCAGAAAAACCAGAGGCTGTACAAAATTGAGTAGAATACGTGATGAAAACATAATATAACTAAATATATGTTCATAAATTATAACATAAAGGAAAAGCAAGAAAAAAGGGTAAAGGGTACAGACACAGAGGACACCTCGCTCACTTCAACCTACTCAGATCTATTGTGGCTACCACCCCTCAGGAGGCAGGGATGAAATGAGGGAACCGAAGGTGCCACACAGGGTCGCAGCTAGACAGGCCACAGAGACGCGCGGAAGTCTCTAATGGAAGTAGCATCTGGAAAGAATGACTTCACTACCTAAAGTAGCCTGCGATTATGCACGAAAGGATAAAAGGAATTTAAAAATACCTATGAGAAGAGAGAAAGAACAATAATTGTGAGGGCGGAGCCGGCAATTTGCCTGGTCATGAACTGAATAACAAAAGCACTACTCGTAGATGTTCCCGACGTGCTTCAAAGATTTGTTGCAAAGATTTGGTGTTGGTCATAGTGGACTATATGCACCATAAAACTGATACCTACGGTTACAGATATGCGAACAAAGCGCTAGGAAGGGGCAGAGATGAGAGAAATGGATGCTGGTAGTAGCCAACAACAGGGTTTACAAATGGCATTGCTAATTAGTTTGTTACAGCTGCCAAGATGCAACGTAATTGTAACAGGAGTACAGAATCCCACCGTAACATCTTGGAAATGAAGCTGGGACGTTTACAAGTGAAGTCCACGTCAGAGATATGGCCGCTTTAGGGCGCAATCTGAACAAGAGCGCAACTGCAATCAATAGAGTGACGTTCTAGCGAGCCTACAGGATCTGACGTACCTTCTGTTACCTCCTGCCGACGTAGAGCCTCGTTGAGGGACATCTGAGCTTGCAGTTTCGATCCATTTCTGGACCATCGTTGTTACGTGAGGATCAACTTACCTTTTTAATTACCATCGGCTGGAACTTTGTTTCACAAGTATAATATGATGAACAAGTGTTTAAAGGTATACATACAAATTGCTTAAATACACGTAATATCAAATGAAATTGTTTAGAAAATATTTATGGAAGAAAGAAAATTTAAGGGTAATAAGGGTAATATACAAAATGGAAAGTGAGAGCGAACTCTGTTTGTTATAAAGATTGTAATTAAAAGTGATTCATTGACCTTAACAACGACTATTTGTTGTAGTAGGCTTTTATAAATGCAGAACTGCTTAAGAAGTTGACCAACTGGCGGCGAATCATGCTTCTAGCTCCGACAGCGAGTCCAATTGAGCTGGTATTTCTGGAGCTGTAGCAAATATATCCCACATTTGTCTGCATGAACCTTGCCGATTGTTGTTCTTGTGACTCTGTTCTTACTCTGGGTCGATAATGAAGCTGGAAGTTATCCTTTATTCTCTTAAATGTCAACTGTTCCAATTTAATAAATATACTCCCAAAACTACTCTTATTAGTCGATAATGTTATTAATTTACTCTGATAATTTTTATTCGATAGCATAAAAGTAATTCCTATTTATATTTTGCAATTGTAGAAGTTGAATTTTGTTGATTTTTACCAATACACTATATAATTATGTTCTAATCGTACCCACAATCAGTTAAATTTTGCCATTATATGTCTATAAAATATTATACATCATATGCTACAACAGGCTACAGCACATACAAGCTTTCGATACCGTCTTTAATCCTTCATATGTAGTATAGGTTGGGTATAAGTTATACAACGCACACTGCGACCTATCACCCGTCAGGAGAAAGGGATGAAGTGTAGAAACAACAGAAGGCTACAGGCCACTGGAGACAGGCCACAGAGACGCATGGAAGTCTCTACAGTTCCAGGGCTCGAAGACTCGTACCACTGCTGAAGCTGCCGAGAGAGAGAGCGATGAACAACCCTTTGACCAAGCAGCCCTCTAGTGCCCACGGGGAGTGCTCTTACCTTTGACTAAGCATCCGCTCATCTGTTCAGCACCACCATGTGCATTGAAACCTAGAAGCACACGTGAAAGATGAGGAGGAAACAGAATGAAACGGAAATCCCGGTAGATAAGGAACCACCAGGAAATACCACAAAAACCCAACGTGGGTGCAGTTGACAGAAATCGAAACGAGACCCCAAATGCAAGCCTTCCTCGGTTTTAATTCCTCAAATGGTTATTATGGTGGTGCAGCTTAAAATATGAAAACCTATTTTTTCTGTATTATTTAACTTACACATCTGACGACTGCATTAAAAATGATTAAATAAACGAACAACTGTGGAACTTAATTTTTAATAACAATTTTTTTTGTAGACAACTAAACATTCTTAGCCGTTCAGAAAATACATTTCGGTTATGGTAATAAATGTGACAAGATCATTTAAAATTTCCCGAGGAAAGTAAAAGTGGTGGTATTAACAGAAGTAAATCATTCCAGCTATTTAGCATTTTCTGTGGCCTGTATAAAGAAGAGCGCAATCAAAATAGCTGAACTGAAATTGATTACTCAGGGATGGAAACAGAATTTACAAAGTACTTCGAAAATATCACCTAACTAACATATAGAGACCACATGAAATAGGGAGGATGATCAACATTTTACTGGATTACGAATCGCTAGAAACAAGACAAGTTCAGGAATATTTTTATAGACCTACTGTTCATCGAGACTTGTACCTCCATTGTTTCTCATTAGAGAGTCACGTATAACAGCTTCAGATTCGATTCATGTTTGTTCAATATGATTACGGCTACGGTTTACTTCGGAGAGGCAAGTAAAGTCACGTTCGTCCGGTTTTGCGTATTTGTTTGTGGCTGGATCATACGCGCTTCATGGTATTCGAAGCATACAGTGATTTAATGGCACAGAAAGATTTGATCAGGTTGCAGATTTATGGATTTTTTTATGCAAATAGAACTACAATTAATATTTTACATACGATCACCAGCAACCGTATCTGGATGGGTGAAGCTAAGTTCGTTTCGAACATGACATAAAGATCAACTTAAAACATCTGATGTGCTACATTACGTAACTTTCTCCACCAAAATGTCTTGTAAAATTTTATTTTTCTATCTGCTCATTGCTAACCGAGGTAGGTTTCGTAAAAATATTTTCATTACATTTCATTTACGTACAAGGGGAATAGAGAAAGCCGGATCGATATATGTATGTTTAAAGGCGGGGTGCCATATGCTGACCTTAAATGTCCATGTAATTTCCGTGGCATTGGAGAAACAACTCAATAGTGAGAGTACTTTAAAAATGAGAAACTGTGAAAATTTCAAATCTAAATATCAACCGATATCTCGGAAGCGGTTGTTGCAAAGAAACAAAGTTACTGAAACCAAGTTGCGCGGTTTAGAGAGAGAGAGAGAGAGAGAGAGAGAGAGAGAGAGAGAGAGAGAGAGAGAGATGAAGGTTTTAAAGGCGCTCAAGTACATGGTCATCATCATTAAAAATATTCATGGCAAAATCCAGATATAAACGTCAATAAAGAATAAAATTACTGGTAAAAAGGAAAATATATATAAATGCATAAAACAGAGTGGCAAAAGCCAGAATTAAAACAAAGTGATAAAGATCTCAAAAGGGTATAAAAACTAGATATCTACAGTTTCAAATTCCCAAAGTCGTGTTACTCTTCGCTAAAAACTTAAAACCTCTTTCGATCGCTTTTCTGTCGTCCGCCAAGACCTCTGCAAGTCTGAAAGGCAGCTGCAGAGAGTCTCGATGGTGTGCTAGGGAAACACACTAGCAGCACGTGACGGACCGACAAAACGTCGTACAGCGCACAAAGTGGAGTGGGGACCCGTTTAAAAGAGTAGCAATGCAAACAATTGCAGTGGCCAATGCGCAACTGAGCCAAGTTAACCTCCTTGCGACGAGATATGCGAAAGGAAGTTACCCAGATTATCAAAAGTTTTTTCACTTCTATAAGCTTATTACAGAGAAGAACTGACCACTCTTCGTGCCAGCACGATAGCACCACTCTCCACACTTCAAGCCTAAAGTTTTCCGAAGTAATACTAGAGATGGTAATACTGGGTTCTGTAGTTGCCGCCTTTGCTGCCAAATCCGCCATTTCATTCCCCGGCAAACCTACGTGACCAGGAATCCGTGCACACACCACGTTAACGCCAGACGCGTGTGAAACATGAAGGGCATCCTGGATACGTTGTACAATAGGATGGGGGTTGTACAGCTCACAAGGGCTCTGAAGCGCGCTAAGGGCAGTCAACTAATTTATGACGGCACACATAAAACGACTCGGTATATTGCATACGCTCTGCAGTATAAGTGGAAGTGCTATTATGAAAATCGAATGTATATGGTTCGGTTCCATAAACATAAGCCCATCCAACACCGCTGGTGCTCTTTGATCCATCGGTGTAAATAAAACTTCGGTCAGTGCAGCCTGACAAAAATTTTAAAAAGCAAGTGCAGATACTGGAGATAGAGATCGTGGATTTCCGGTGTACGGTCATCCAAAGTACTACATGGGACATGCCAGTCCTTGGAAAACATGTTAGGCATTTCAATAGTAAGCTTCCTAAGAAGTTTCCGGAAACTAAAACCCGCTGGCTTAGGAGTAAGGGAGCTTTATTATATCGTTCTCTTAGCGTGGTGCTGAAAAATAAAGCGAACGTGGGATGCTTAGGCTTATATCTAAGCGCACAACCTAATTTGCCAAGTGAATCGCACGCCGATATTGCAGAGGCGGTTCTGCGGATTCGGCGTAAAGGCTGACAACTGGGCTTGTTGGAAAAGCTCCTATTGCCTTGCGTATGCCTCTATTATGGACCGCGTCTGATCATCTCAGCACAGATGTTCCTACTGATGAATAAAGAATACACCCATAGTCTAGTTTGGATCGGACTAGTGCGCGATACATTCGCAACAAAATTGTCCGACCCACTTCCCACGATTTGCCATTTAGTACCCACAAGATATTCAGGGAACGGTCACATCATGCTCTCAACTGTGCTTTGCAATGTCCAATTAAGCTTCCTATCCAAGATCAGCCTCGGGAAACGCGTCTCACCTGCGAAGGGAGGTAAATCTGGACCGAAACGGAGCGAAGGTGGTAATCGTCTCCTGCGGCGCAAGAAATTAACGCAAATTGACTTCCCAGTAGAGAAACGAAAGCCGTTTTTTAAGCTCCATTCTCGAAGGTTGTCCAAACATTGCTGGGTAGAATACATTGTATACCTACTTTGTATGTAGTAAAGTAGAGAAAGTAAAAAAACTCCAGGGTTTTAGACTACGCGCTCCACTAATAAGCGTTGCTGGTTGCCTAAGGAGTAAGGCATATAACTTTCTGCCGTGGTTTCCCATCTCATGCTGCACCTTCTATGACACAATCGCGCGTAAAAGAACGCCCACCTCCGTGATATGAGGATTGATTGTTGGCCTTCTACCCCGCAGGGTCTGAGTTCGAATCTTGGCGGGGTTGGCACATTGGTATCTTGATTCTTATGCAGTGGATTTAACCACAGAATATCATGAGAGCACTGAGTGAAATACCTGTGGGTAAAAATAAAAGAACTAGCTATCCCGCTTATCAACATTATGTTGTTCTCTTAATCACACCAAATTGGCTACCGGCCACAGAAACACCTGCCAAGGTATTCGTTGTTCATTCATATAATCAAGAATGTCATACAAGTTACATTTGTTCAAGTTCTCGAACAAAATACTGGCGTTGTTGCACTGCACGGTCTTTAAGTTAAGCATTACGTCTGTGCATTACAGGGAGAATTATATCCCCTGTTTAAATTCGACTCATTATGACGAGAGCACGTGTTCACTAATAACCTGACCTAGCCCGGTTATACGGAAGACTGCAGTATGCTAACACAAATTGGTATACGTAAAATATCTATTTTTTATTTGTTTGGCTAAGTTAATATACGAGGTGTGGTTGGGTCCAGGTAGGTTTCAAGACATCATGATACATAGTCAGAAAACAAGAATTAGTAAACTGCTACTTTTAACACTAGTATAAGTCATAACGGAAGCATACCCTGTCACCATCAATGCGTTACCTTGGTTAACTCCAAATCAATCTTCAATCTTCAGCATTGGGAAGTTTGGCCATATTTAACATCAGAAATCTCATACGTGTTTGTAATTACATAGGTTACGCTTTATAGTTTTTTTATCTTTGATTTACCTGCTTGATCTCTTAAAGAGTTTTAATCCACCTCATTTTTATAATGTGAGTGATCCACTCTATTTGTTTAGGTAAATTATCATCTAAAAGTTTTGTTTACTCTCATACACTAAAATGTTATTTCTTGTTCATGATATTACAGAAAGTCTCTCTTGCTTTATACGTCTCATGCTTTATACTTTTCTTGCTTTTAGAGACTTAAACAGTTCAAGATTTGAATTTGTTGTTCTTTGAATAAAACGTTTTATCAGTCGTCAATCAGACACCAATGCATATTTGCTTTAATTAAGAAATTAAACTGGTATGATGCGAATTCGCTACGTTTAGCGTTAGAGGCTCAGCAATATTCGCTAAATAGAGTTGAATTTTTAACCAGTAACTGTAAGCAACTATTATCTGCCCTAAGAATTACCCAAATTTCAGGAATTATTCTTCATATACTTTTTAATGCGATTCCTCTATTTCTCTTTAATCACATCCTTTATGCCAACTTTATTTATTCATTTATTACCGTACATTCAAACTTGTGTTCTTCATTTTTATTTTGCTCACACATTGGACCTTTCTACAATATGTCTACCCTCATCCCTCTTAATTTCCGTACCTCTAATCGAAACCAAGCAATCAGGTCTCTCCCTCTTTTTCTTTCTTATCCACTCTTATTTCCTTCGAAATGCCAATTATCTTCTCCCCATAATGAGATCAAATAACATTTGCCCTCCAATCTTGATCTTACTTCTTTCCAGAGATTATTAGTTCCAATCTTGATCCTGCTTCTTTCCAGAGATTATTAGTTCCAATCATAGAATATGAAAGCTGCAGAACTCTGGAGCATCGTAAGGAAAACTCTTCAACAAAATGGTGATTAACAAATTGGCTGTATATTTTAAACCAAATAACTGCATAAAATCTAGAAAGAGTTTTCCATTAAAGAAAACTCCAAAATCTTAGTTGAATATTCTTAATGAGTATGGAATAATTTGATTCTAAGACACTCCATGTTTAGGTGTGTGACTGTTTTTCATATCTCTACTACTTATCTATACTAACAATGGAGGATTCCATCCAATAATTCGTTATTGAGATTTCAACGGGGCTTTAACGCACAAATACATGTTCTTAGGACTCCTGAATCCAAAATGAACTTTTCTCGATACGTGTAACTTACCATTTAAATCTTACCTCCCTTAATTCCCTTTATTTGTTAACATTGACTTGCAATTAAGTCATGTAGCATTACAAATAGCTCTTTCGATCCAAGCAGCTATATTTATCTTCAGTTTTCAGTGGCTTAGTCAATACTGATAAAGGGCGTGGCTAGTCCATCACTAGTTCGTGAGGTCGTCCTTGACACTGCTTTTGAACAGCTGACAATAATTAATTTTATTTTTCCGTATATATTTCTATTACTTACTATTGTACAAAAATAGTATCCAGTGACATACGTTAGCTGCTTTGCAAAATCTTGAAAGTGAAATACTTTCATACTTCTTTCTGGTTCTTCAAAGATGCACTTACGCAGTTGTGTCGATATATAGTATTAAGAGGGGTGGTGATTTTTGGCATCTTGATTTCTACATTTTGAACTTTGTAGTGTTTACACATCTGCACTTTAGCATTTATAGCACTTTGATAAATAGTATTTTTACATGACGTTGATGTAAAATTTAAATTTCATATATGAAGGTTTAATGGAGAAATAAAAATGCATAAAGTAAATTGCTCACTGGAAAAATTAGTATAGCTTAAAGCAACACAGAGAAGGATAGAGCTGACACAGGGTAAAGCTTAACACAGAAGAAAGAAAAACTTTGTAAAACCAGAATAATACAAATAAAATACACAAAGTTAAATCATTCAGGTTGAATGAACTCCTAATTTTATTCTATCGTTCCGTTTCCCCTGTAATTAAAATGAGCTGATATTTACTGTATTTTGCAGCATCTATGAGAGAGAAAAGAAAACGTTTTCGCATTTTCTTCCATGCAACGGTTTAATCTTTTGTTGCACTTAAGCAAGTACTGTATAAATATTGTTTTTCATTTTGGTTTTCACTTTTCATTTAAAAAGAATATGAATTGTAACACATTCTTTTTGTATTTATGTATATTGCATGCTGTATGATTGTAGTATTTTATCACATTTTCAAAACATATTTACACAGTGGTTTCGAAGTCAATTAAAATGAAAATACAAGGACACAAGAGTTTGAGCATTTCGTGCAGTATCGCATTTGCGAAAACTCATCCCTGACTATCGTATAATGATAATATCACGGCACCAAGAGCTTTAGCCAGTTAAGAGGTAGGAGATGCCGAAGACAGTTTTGCGTATGTGTATGTACATAAGATTAAAAGAAAACAGGGCTTAGAAGTTGGCAATTTAAGAGCTGATAATTTTGGAACACGTGAGTGGAATGCAGTACACCAGCAGGGGTGTACAAGGTAACGTGATATTGCTACACCGTGTGAAATGTTATCAGGTTCCTCTGTGGAGATGTTACTTAAACCACATCATCCGTCTGCCACAACATGCAGCTTGCGGTTTTTTTACCCTTCCAAGGCTGGAGCCCAAAACTCTAGCTTTATACCATCGTCGACCGCAACATAAAGGCTGTATTGAGACTCTTACAAGGAAAGTTCTTCATACGTTCTTCGAGAAACACGAGTATACCACAGCGACATCGTAATCCGTTAATCATTACAAGAAAAATAAACTTTCCATGTTTATTGTGCCATTTTGTACGGTACAATTAACAAGTAACCCCTTGTTAAAGAGGGACAAAAATGTTCTTTCAGCAAACTACGGAAAGCAAGAGCAACAACAACAACAACAACAATAATAATAATAATAATAATAATAATAATAATAATAATAATAATAATAATAATAATAATAATAATAATAATAATAATAATAATAACAACAACAGTAACAACAACAATAACAACATTTCTGTCTCTGTCTTTCGCTCTCTCTTTCTCTCTCTCTCTCTCTCTATTTTTCTTTCTTTCTTTCTTTCTTATTTTTCCTGGTGGTCTTGTAAAGTACACGGAATTTCAAACCCATCATATAGCGACACGTTCTCAAAATTTCTGATTATTGACTTACCTAGTGTATCTTATTATTTTCTTTTAGTTTCTATCAGCTCTGACGATTTTAAGCATCATATCAGTGCCACCGGTGTGCCGAAATTTCGTCTCACAAGAGATATTACATGCCAGTATATCTACTGACACGGGGCTGTCGCTTGTAAGTGCATTTATAAACAATCGGTGTGTGCCGGGTTTAAACCCGTGCCTAACCAGTTGAGCCAACCAGACCGATTACTGTATCGTACAACGGAATGTATAAATATTAATTGAAATTCTTTTGTGGATTAGAGAGAAGTAGATAGAATAATAGGCTTTTGTAAGATTAGTTGAGAATGTCAGATAAACACTAACACATCGGAGACATATTTTACTTCAATTTGTATGCATATGCTCAATGTTCGTTTTAAAATAATTTTATTTCACAGTATTTAAAATTCATTAATTTAATTTTGAATCATGAGTTAGTGGATTGAAGCTCAGGAAACTAAATATACCTACCTAACCACAACTCATGTAAGCATAAGATTAGTTTCCGACATACACGGTTTTGCACGTCAGCGATAGACTACCACTCTAATGTAGAAGCGAACGAAGCAAAATGGACGTGTTGGGGAAAAAATGAACACTGCCAACACGAAATTCCAAAAGCAATTTCCCATGACTGCATGGAGTTGGCAGCGATGTGGAGGAATTTCGAAACGTGGCATGCCTTCTTCGATCCGGCGACCCACTCACTTCAGGGAACTGCCGTCTCGACGTATAAATCACAAACACTGGGTCATATACGAGTTTATCTCTCGGTTAAAGTATATAATTGTTTCGCCGTATGCGTGGGCTGTGGTGCAGCTTTGAGAGGCCTTTGATGTCATAATGTGCAGCAAGTTTCATATATTTATTGTTGTATGAGTAACATACTATTTTCTGCAGGTTTCAACTACTCACAACTTAAACTCCGGTGTCATTCAAGAGGTTTAATGCCGAAGATAATTCAAGTTATTTCCGCCGTCTGCCCTTCTAATCATCCTAAGCTCTCCACAGAAATTACTAGAGCAGAAGGAGGACGTTGTGTGTCAGAAAAGGATATAAGCTCTCTATATGCATGTAGGTAATTCTGGATGACAGCTCGTGAAAACACTGCAGAGAACTGATACCACAAATCCTGGAGTTCAAACAGCTTAGATAGTGTATGAATTTGACGTTGTCCTTACATTATATAGCTGACATTGTGAATGGCCAAGTCATAATTAATATTGTGAGGCAGAATACTCGCATTTCAAACGACTCCAACGTTGCCCAGTTCATTTTGATTTTAGTGATTACGAATTTGAATGGGAAGTGCAGGTAATTAAAGGCAGACCAAATAGCAAAAGTTTCTAAAAATGACATTTTCAATCTTTTGTGCAGTCCTATTAATTTGAATTTATTCTTTAATTATATTACATTTATAATATTCTATATTCTGTAATTTAGTATCGAGGTTTTACCAGGAATACAAGTTTGAAGTCCCATTAACACAAAATGGCGACTTTAGAAAAAGGTTCTTGCGCTGTTTCTGAAAAGCATAACTCAAAAATGAAAAGGAGAATAAGTGTCCTGCTTATGCTCAACACCTTTTATAAATGCAACTGGAACATTTCAATGAAATTCCCCCTCCCCAAAGTACTCATGTGGAGAAATGTTCATTATTATTTATTTTCTCAAAAACTGCTTTTTACTTTAAACTAATTTGCGTGAGTAATGCAATTTTAGCTTGAACAGACTTATCTTATTAATGTAAGTCTATTAAAGCAAGTTTTTATAATCGAGTATCAAAGAGAACACGACCAGGAACAAAAGTTTTGTTTAACATTTTACCCTTCGTAGGATTATTTGGCAGCAAATTTAAGTTTAGGCTCAAATATCTAAACACGAAATTATTTCCTATATAGTTCTTGAGTTTTGTACAAGAGAACCTCACTGTTAAAGCTACTTTAAAAAAAACGCCCATTAACTGCGATTCTGTAGACCACGGAGCTGGTCAAAAAAGCGACACAGACTGCAGTTGAAGGAAGACTGCCCAGAAATTCTTGTCTCATTTCCGTAGAATATATTTAACATTGTATGCAAACTACTAGAACATCCTGGTCTACTTGCTTTGTCGAGGGGAGTACTCGGCATCCGGACACGTGACGTTGTGCCCCAAGGCCCCTCTGCTTGAGGGCCACACGGCCCCGTGCGGTTGCTGCAGACAACTACAATTATAATTATGGGGGCGCGGAGCACGAACATCTCCTCGTGATGTCATCCGGATAATTGCCGTGGTCTGCCCACAGCTCAGTACGTGTCCAGGACAACGTCGTGCACCATACCCTGGGCTGGCTCATAACGATCTCCTGGACCAGTTTCCTCTTCCAAACTCAGGCGCTTGTAATTGAGACATTTTGATCACTCAGTTTATTCCCAAGTCTTCGTACATTTACAGTTGTACAAAATAAAGTATCTATGTAAGCATTGTTAATCAGTTGAAATGCATACTAATTCAAGGAATATTCACCTTATTTATTGACTCTCCGATACAAACTAATTTGACTTTAGATGTATGTAACTAAGTTTACTTTTTTGTCAACATCCCCTTAGTTCGCACTTACGATTGTACTTCATTAAACCTCTGTCTCCAGCCCTCCCATTGCCTATTTGCATATATTATATATGATACATAATGAGCATAGTTATTTTTAAGACCATTTCCTAATTCCTTCATGTTCCATGCATCTGGGTTATGCATGAATAAAAGTCTTCCCTTACATTTTACATTTTCCTCTTACACTTTTGTTGCGTTCCTAAAATGCAACTTCCTTTCTTCTAAATTATCCATTGTCAATTGTATTTCTACACTATCAATATATGTCTGCTTGCTAACGTCAGTTCTTGCCATCATTCTTCATTAATATATATGTATTCTCCACTCAGTCATCTGTTTCCCTGTCCACTACTTTGGCTTTAAGCAATTTATTTTCTTTAGATATATGTACCTTGCTTTCAAAGTGCAGATTCTTCTAGGATAGGATCAGTCAAGTGGATATTGTATGCCGTCACAGAGCCTGTGTGACTTAAGAGTATAGCAGCGGAACTATTCCCGAGAATGGCTAATATGGAATGTGATCTGTACAAAGTATGTGCATTCCCTTTGATCCAACTACTGCACTTCTCAGAGACCCTAGTTCTGCACAGAAATGAGGAGAAATGCGTTCCCTGGCGTCAGAGAATTCCCACTTGGCTGACATTGTTGTAAATGACGCATTAGAATTATTCTTTAAACATTAAAATCCAAGGTGTGCTTTGTCAAAGAAATGCGCACTTGTAACATGTTATAGTTCGTCTAAACCTATTGCTCCGTCGATAGCCATCAAAGCAGCTGTGTAGCAGTTTCATTGTACTTTAGGTGCTATTGACAATGCTGATATAACTTTGTTTCTTGATATCACATCCCCAAAAGAAGAAATCACCCAGCATTTGGTAAAAAATAGGAATAATAAATTCTCATTGTCAGTTCACTAATGTAATCTTGTTCAATTTCCCCTGTCACTTCTCTTGTATATGTGACGTAGCCACGTAATGAAATACGCGTGGAGATTCGCTCGCGGGGAATCGAACACAAGACGTCTCCAATCTGTCGCATCGGAAATGCATTCGCCAACTCGTTTACAAACTCACTGACGGCCTCGATCATTTATATAGCCGCTGAAAATTTTCACAGAACATTCTAGAATGTTCTGGAAGCTGGGAAGGGAAATTCCAGAAGATTCTGGTTATCTCTCAACAGTGCTTTAGGTGTTAACGCTGGTGAGCGCTGCCGCTTCCACTTATATCTTTTATCTCTCCAACTTTCCGGTACCGACTTCCCATAAGCTTGGGCCATAGCCACTGAGTCAGTATATTTTTAATAGTTGGAAGTTGCTCTTCCAGCGATGCACAGCCCCATCTTGCTGAAGTATAACTGCCTGAAAATACTTCAGTAGTTGTGGATATCGCAATAATTCCATATGTAATGGAAAATAGTCTACTCTGCCTCTTGGAGTGTCTCAAATAAGCATGCGTCCATAAAATGAAGAGTTTTGAGTGAATACATTTATAGCTAGAGACTTTTAAGAACCAAGAGCCTCTTAAAATAACCCAGCAGCTACCGCTCGAAGCACAACCACCGGCACTGGTCATTAGTTTTAAAATAGATGAAGTTCGACTTTCTTGAGTTAATGATCTTTAGAAATTAGACTTTGTGGGTCAGGGAGGGTTGGGAAGCTGAGTTCTGGACCACTCCCTCGAGCCAGACAGGAAGTGAGGGGACCTTATCGCGAATCCCTCAAGCAGTACAGCCTGGTGGTCATGTGAAAGATGCCCTTGTTGTGTTTATCTGAAACGTGCCTTCATTAAGAGACGCTTCTCTTGCTGTAGAACACGTTCAAGCGTTCTTTGTAACGCAATGTTGCCAACATCAGCGGCGTCGCCGCCTTGTATAGAATACTCAAGGGTGTGGCATTCACTTCAACTTCGCGAAGTCAGTAAGCGGAACAGAATTATGCATTTACGTTATCTCAAGAACTTGGCAGTGCTACCAGTCTAGCGGTTTGACTACAGTTGGGCTTAATAATGCCATATCTACTTTTATAAATATGTTTATTCCCACGAAGTGGCCAACATGAGCTATTTGTATCAGATGTGCTTTTTTTATTATATTTTAAATTGTAACGATGGTTACATTGCACGACACTTGTAATAAATTTCCGTTGAGGTTATGTGTATTTTTGGCATTACTTTGTCATTTCTACTAACATTGTTCTAAGGTGAAATTTCATCTTCGCGAAAGTTGCAATGACATTTAGGTTATCTTCATAAGATCATTATTAAGTCTGGTTAAGAGGATTATCAAGGATAAGTACACTTTAGCATTGACTAGAAAGGAAAAGAAATGGAAAGATTGGAAATAAAAGTATGAATTGTGGCCAAGTTCAGTCTTGCTGTACAATGTGAAGGGGCCAATTGGAGAAGGAAGCGATGACATTCCTACTGGAAACCGATGAAACCAGCTCCCAACCAAGAATACTTCTGCATTATTAATTATAATGAATCATATTCTGGAACTAGAGTAGTATAAATATGGATTCGCGGCATGTGTTGTGTGATTGGTGTGAAGCTATGGTGGAATAATATTTTAGGTATGTGATAGATGCCAAAGTGCATGAATGTTATGCTCATAACCTTTTAGGTACAAGTTCGGATTCATAAAGTTATTGTACTGCTGGAAAGCTCCTATTACTTACCTACGTAACATTAATGGCATTAAGGCAGTAATGTTCACCTGCGTATGAATGCATTCCAAAATCGAAGTCTGCAAGAGTTCCTTTGATAGAGCAGGTTCGTTCATATTAATAACGTAATAGCAATCTAACATAGCAAATTGAGTAGAGACTTTGACTTATTTACTATTCCTTTCGCACTAGAGCCCTAATGACCAAGTTGTTGACGGGCCCTTAAACACCACACACTCACTCACCCTCCTTTTTCCCTAACCCTACAAGAATAGTATGAAATATTTTTTTTACTAAACTTATTTTAGAAGTACAATTTGAGTTTAAATAGCCTTGTGTGTCAAATGTTATTCTAGATTCAACACAAAGGCTGTAAAATATTAAATGACTCCTTCCGTCCTGACTTCCCCTATCCTCAAATGGAAGTGTAGTAGATAAGGGATGACGAGTTTTGTGTCCACGCTATAACAAAGAACAGTGAGACATTTTCCTGGTTGTTTTCTGAGTTAGAACATTGGCCCGACAAGCCTACATCCTTTTCGGTTAAATCCATGATGAAAATCTCCATCTTGGGGATGGTTTCTTTATTTTAACAACATAAATATAATCCAGTCACAGAGACACAGTTTTGAGTTGTAATAATACTGTAAGGATAAGCAGCTACTAATTATTTCTGCAGAAATAATAACTTGTGCTTCAACTCAAATAGAGCGAGTAAGCCCATTTTGATGGAATGATCTAGCAAGCCATCCATCTGATGGGATCGTCAAGTGAAGGTCAGAGATACCGCCTCCTTCATCTCCCATCCTAGCTTCTAATTTTAGCAGATTCATTCCAAGATGTAAACCGTCCCTCAAAAACGTGTTCCACAAAAAATGTTACGGACGAGGAGCACTTAAGATTTCAGTCTTGGCCATTTTCAGTGTTTATCTAGTCCTTGTCAGAGAGTGTAGACGTAGCCTCTTCTAACATAAAGGCAAAGTGGGTTCATAACGACCCCTCTACCAGGGCTGCCAACGTACAGCTGCCCTTTAGATCCTGGGAACATTTTCTTTCTCCGTGTTGTAGAACTTTATAAACGTGTTAAACAAATGAATATAAGGCATTGTTCCATAAATTAAACGCTTTGAATGTCGTCATTGAAATCCTGAATTACCGCTCTAGCGAGAGTTCTTCCCTCTTCAACCTGAGGGCATATTTTTGGTCGATATCTTTACTAACATTAATTCCAGGACCTCATAACTACAGCAAAACAATGTTTACTAATATGTTTTAATATTATGAAGACGTACACCCATTGGAGAAATATCGTAACTTGGTGTCTGTAATGTGCATTTTCTTAATCTTGAATTACTGACAGTGTGGCTTCGCTCTGAGGTAGCTTTGTTCTCGCGTTTATAAAATGGTAACAGCATTTGCAGTTCAGTTAACACTGTTTGGCTAGATGTATACAGGGAGGGAGTAATGATATGTGAAGCTGTTCTGTAGATTTCGTTTACAGTTTGTAATGATTACTGCATAGGTATACTACACAACAAGGTGTGTTTATTGTGTTACGTTTTGCATGTGACTTGTCAGTTTGAATTTATACAACAGTTTCATAGTATCACCGCGCCTAACAAATCCACAAACATTTATAAGTTTGTTGAAAAAATGTATACATGCTGGGTTGGTGTTGAACGAGTATACAGGATGTCCCAAAAACCACCGACAACGCTTAGTATGAAAACCGATCAGTTTGTCATCCCACACACTATGCATTAGTTGAGAGAGAGTCTGTCGGTGAAAGAAGTCCAAGAAAATGGCCGCGTCGAATTACAATGTACCTATTTATATGACAGAATTTATTGTCTGACCTTTTGGTCCTTCATATTTAAATCCATGTGTTTGTTACCTGCGTAGAATGCTTAAACACGCTAAACGAATAAGAAGACATCTTGCGGCTTTGCGGTTTCCAATATTTGGGCTGCAGAAAATCGTCTAGTGTTGTACAAAGCACTAAGCACTTGTCGAGATAGTACAAGTGTAGAGGATCATCCCTTCAAACACATTGTGTAACGAGAAGGGAACGTAACGTTATCATATTGTTTGGCAGCGGGAAAATAGCAGGCCGGTTCCTCGTTGTTGCACAAACGTATAAGCGGTGTGCCAGTTGCGTCATTCAAGATAATCCTGCCCGCTATGTTTGAAAGTTGTTTACAAATTTTAGCATATGCTTTAACCTTTATTT
This sequence comes from Tenodera sinensis, assembly GCA_030765045.1. Taxonomy (NCBI): domain Eukaryota; kingdom Metazoa; phylum Arthropoda; class Insecta; order Mantodea; family Mantidae; genus Tenodera; species Tenodera sinensis. The sequence goes on from JAUKNM010000143.1 coordinate 365,235, forward strand.
GCTTGTGTTTTTGTTCCGTAACAAAATAAATACATTTCGCGTTCGAATTTATATTGAACTTCGGTGTGAAATGTGTTTAATATTGTACATTACAGTAGTAAAATCTAATCCTCTAGTTGTTACAAACTCTTTGAAATTACATCCATAAATCTTTCAACATTGGTTTTGGTTGTATTACGATCCTTCTTACTTAGAATAATTTTGTTTGAATGTTTTGTGTTGTATGCTTTGACCAGTTATAGAATTTTTAACTAAATTTCGAAAGAGGGCACCTTAAAGCAGTATTCAAGCCAGTCTCTCATTACGACTCTTTTACTGAACTATCTGAAACACCAACAGAATAGGCAGACGCTCTCTAGATATTCTTACTTCGTTTCGAAGGCACATTTGCTCTAAACTCACCACGTAGGTAACAGACCGCATCGTCTGTAGTCAAGTCGTCAAATAAATGCTCTTATATTTCTTTGCGGTTTAGGGCTAGAACCGGTTTCAACTTCATAGAGCCGTACAGGTGAATATTTTTGGAGAATGTGACTAAGCATAAGTTCAGTTCTTACCCTTTCCTTAGTTTCATGTTTTTAAAGATCCAGGATAATCAAGCCTGCACCAATGATGTGATGATGTGACTTGTGGTTTGCTTTACAAGGGCACCGACCTGCATAGCTTGTTCCAAAATTTCTTCCTGAATCATTATTTTCGACACGAAGTTGTCATGAAAGCTATTATACCTTTCACTCAGAACGTACAGACACTGGAAACATCTCACATTGCTACAATTTGCTGCCGTCAAATGTTGAGGGGTTAAAAGCTACTAGGCTCACAGATCTTAACTGAAAAGCTGGATTCATCTTTCATTTGGTCCACCGATATCTTTTTATATAAGCATTTTAGTTAATAACATAAAATAACTTCATTATAAGGCATTACCTCATTCTTTGCAGATACACTTTGCGATTATTTCTTTATAGTACTTTCATTTTTATTTGAATAATTAACGCAACTGGTGAGTGAAGTGGGATTTGTTTATGACTAAAAGATTTTCATCAGTCACTGTGGTGGTGATAAAAATGCCACGAGTAAATCCCGCGTTCCATAGCTCACGTACATGGTTTTATTGATAAACCATAACAATAATTCACAATAAACAGTTTTACGAAATCCAAACCAAGTTCCTGCTTGACGCAGAATTTGAAAAATCTACATGTACCTAGTAGTTCTTCAACGATTTTTTTTCTGCTTTTAATTTAAAATAGGTATAATATGGTTTTTGAAATGAGTTTATTGTTGAGTTAATTTATACAATGTAAATGAAAGGCATATCGTTTTTTTAATTTAAAAAGTTACCCTGGCGAAAAGGATAAAGAGTTTACATTTCATTCAATGTTGTAAATTTATTGTAAGGGCATCTCAAGGTATATCTTTCAAAAACTTAGGCAAGAATCAAATTTGGATGCAACAATAAGGTGTGATTAATATGCTTTTCCACTGCATTCTATTTTTGTGAACTATTCTCAAAGTACAAATATTATGCACTTTGAATGCGATTAAAGTGTCACTAGGAAGTACTAAAATAGAATCCTTTGTGAACATCTCCGGCTAAAGTTGACGCTAGTATAACTTCTCCAAATTTACTGCTAGGGTTGAAATTTATGTGTAGCAAACTACCTATTTCTGAATCTGTGAAAGTTTTTCCACTCAGGTTTCCATGACGGCCGCCATTTTAAGTAGTTGTGTCACCAGTATGGCGACACCAGCGCCGCACCTTCATCTCTGGCTCATGTTTTTCAGAATACGCCGCGTCACTCATTCGAAACTGTCTCGCAAGATGGCTGAAACCACTTGCGGCGGCGACGGAGGTAGGTATTATAACTTTTACCGCTCTCGTCGAAATTTATGTCGCATTTCGTCACGTGCTGTGGCCAACGTGAAATCTTCATGGCGGAATGTAGCCTTGGCAAAACAGCGTTCCTTTGCTCTGGGAGAAAGTCAGCGCGCTCCACACGGCTGTGGTGAATTTCGGCAATTCAGTTACTCTTTTTATAAAAAGCGTTGAGGAATTTTTTTTTTTTTTTTTTTTTTTTTGAGGGGGAGGAGCTTCCCAGAAAACATTACAAAAGTTTCACCAGGACGGACGTCTCGCTAAATATATCAGGAAATAAATCTGACATTTTTGCGTTCACTATAATGGAATATCTTGTTCACGAAACTACCTAAGAGCCGCCGCATGACGGAGCTAACATTTCCATGTGGAAGTTGGAAGAAATGCGTGTGTACATTTCAAGTTTGATTGAAACTGGCCCGAAATTAGGGTTCGAAGCTTTTACGGCTTTTAGTACCGCAGTATGAATGGAGTTAGAATCGTGTATACAAAATGTTGAAGTGCAGTATGGGCCACACTTCATGTTTTATGAAGTCAATACAAAAATTGGGTTATTCGAAGCTAGAACCTCCATAAATTTACCTTTTGTTAGGTCGACAAGCTGAATGACTATGGCAGAATTCGGGGAACTTAGCACTTCGACCTATAGAAGATCTTTTGTGCCTATGCCCCCGACATAGGTAAAATCAATTTTTGAAAACACCATATAACTGTAAAAATAGAAACGTCTTGAACGGCTTTACCTACATAAATTCGTAAGCTTGCAATTTTTCTATGTATAGAAACATGCCGAGTTTACACATAAGAACACGTGCCTCCGATTCTGAACGCTCAAAAGCAAATGAAACATGATTTACATTATTTTGAGAGCAATGACTTTCTAAGTCATAGTCTCTCCCGTTTATCCTACGCGCCATCCTGACATTCAAATATTAATCCTCGTTTTGATTTGTTTTTAAATGATTTTAAAAAGCAGCATCCTAAAGTTGCAAATTTAAAAAAATTTGTTTTGTATACTCAAAATATGCCAGATTTAAACATTATTATAATATACTATGACCGCCTCCGTAGCGCAGTTGGTAGCGCGCTTGCCTCTGGCGCGGAGGGCCCGGGTTCGATCCCCAGTACCAGCATGGGGATTTTATCCCCTCTGCCACGGGGGGGGACCAATTGAGGAGCTACTTGATGGAGAAGCAGCGGCCCCAGATTGAGGTCGCATAACTGGCCGGAAGGCCTCGGGCGCTGACCACGTCCCACCCTCCAATACTGCACCCCACCAGTGTCCTGTAGTAGACAGAGGTGGGGGACGCAGCGACTGGGCGGCAACCCTTGGTCCTTCATGGGCTGTTGCGCTAGGGGTTTAGTTTTATAATATACTATACTTATGTAACTCCTTTTAAAATTTTGACTCCCCCCAAAAAATGGATTCTCTTGTGAATTTTAGACTGAAAATAATACTATCTCTAAGGTAGTCTAGAGAGATGTGACAGATTAACGAGTACATTTTTCTAGGGAAAATCAAAACCCATATTCGATATAATCTCCGTTTTCGTGTGTAAAACAAATTTAATTACACATATTAAAATGTAATTCCAACCCAATAATAGTGCTTATCGTTTGTTACAACTCGATGTCTTTCGTCGTCTGCTGGAAATGTTGGGAAAACTATGGTTGAAAGCCATGAGGCTTTTTCTTTCTTCAATAGGTATTATTGAAAGAAGGTATGCAACTATCATCGCAGTTTTGATTTCTTTTTGAACTTGGTTTTCTTCAGTTTTCTTGGTGAAAATCAGTATGGTGTGCTATAAGTGGAATTATATGAAATAAATCAGAGTTGAAGATGACTTTAAAGACCGCTATGTCGTCATTAGAGAAAACGTGCAGTGCTGAAGACATGGAGGCACTTCTCGACTGCCTAAGAGCCGCGAGATCGACCCGACCCGCAGCACACAGTCGGACTGTACGGAGGGTGGGGACCAGGTGACCTGGGGTATGTAAGGGTTGCCTGCACGTAATCCCTACAGTGGGATTACACAACTGCCTCGCTCAGGACGGCCGGGATGGGGAGTGGGGGTGGGGGCTATGCTGTGACGCCCTTCAACTACGGTGCTTACCCATTTCATGCATTTCGATGGAAGTAGCGAAATAAGATTATAACTCAGTAATGTTCTTATCAGCCATGTTGTTGCTGCTGGTAAATACTTTTATGTAACAGAAGCTAAGTAGCAGTACAGGATTCTAACTGAAGGTTGGGTTTCCGCATAAGCCTCGGATATTTTCGCAACGCTGCTTCGAACAAGTGCTGCCTCCTACTGTATGAACTTGCAACACAAGGGTGTTGCTAAAACTATTTCGAGATTCCCATAAACATATACTACAGATCTCGTTTGTTCTAGTGTATATTATTCAATTTAAAGGGAAACAAAGTGGCAAAATTTGTCAAAAACTGGTATCATAGAAGTGTTAACAGACCGATTATTAGGAATTTTTCTTTAATTGTATATACATATTACCATTTCTGGCATAATCATTATATTTTAAATGCATTTTTAAAAGGGTACTGCATCTACCATTTTATCCTTTGAATTCTGCACCATCACTGAAGAAAAATAATCACAACTCCTACACAATGTGGAGTGTAGTCAGCGATGTCCAACTTTGTCTTTTATGAGCTAATGACGCCGGCAGCTTTACCCCATATCCTTCGTTTTGCGGATGAAATATTTCCTCTTTACTCATGCAAGTAACAAGCATAACAGAGGTATGTTTTGAGTCCCATGAATGCATCATAGCTCGGCGGAAAGTAGGTAGAGACAAATCCGCGGCGCGGATTTAAGTTCTATATGTTCTTTGGATGCCACATAAAGATTTTCAATAAAATACCGCCACTCCAAAGTTCCCTTTACATGGAAAAATTTTCGAAAGCCTTTATTTTCTCAAAATTGCCTCTAATGATTTTGATTAAAATGTCGCATGTTTAAGATATCTTCATGACAAATAAAAACTGAATTTTCTGGGAGTAGCCCCTGAAGTCCTCTTCATTCTGAAAGACTTTTGCACAACTGGTAAACAGTGAGATAGACAAAATCCTACTTCACGAAAAGTAGATCTGGTGAAAGCATACAATTTATGTCAAATGCTTTTGAGCTATTCATTGTTATTTGTTGTAATTTTCTAAGATTGGAGGAAATTTAGAAGTCATTCGTATTTTTATGTCCTGGACATGCAAAGAGGATGGAATTCCAAAGCCAATCGGAGCGACCAGCTCTTGGAAGGTTTAATTATAGCTTAAGCCTACTGTATTCTCTTATTCCCATTGTATCTATAAGAATATTTGTAATAAGACCGTTAATATAAATGCCTGTCTTGATTAATATGAATTAGATAGAAGAATAAGTGTTTATAACAATAGCTTGTACAAGAGTAGAGAAAACCATGTGATTTTTGTATTAATTAATTAGTCTAGATGCAGAGTCAGACATATGAATGAATTACACTAAGCGCAATTTAGAATTTGAAATAAAATTATTCAATTTAATGGGTTTCATGTCACCAGAACCATTGGTTTTCTCTTTTTCGCTTGAAGCAGACAATCCTTATGGATTTTAGCCCCGGTGTTTGCCTGTGTTGCAATTTTCTCCGTGTGCAAAGATTGCCTGATGCTCTGTTTCAATTGTCTACAATCCATCTTCTTGTGGATTTTTTGTTTTACTCCTGATAGTAGCGTTCAGCTCATTTTTTTTTTCGGAAGGGGAGGGAGGGGCAACCCTAAGAGAATGTGCAAGAGTTTCCACAGCTGAAACAACCTTGTCTTTTGACATTTAAACGAGCACGCTACATAAGCGCTCATTTGTGTTATGACTTTGAGTGCAACTAGCTACGAGTAAAAAAGAATCAGATGATAACCTGCGATAGAACGCATAGTGCTTCTTGATCTACATTTCACTAATAAGGATTCCTACTCTTCTTCTTTATCTGATTACCCTCCCCGTATATCCCGTATAGAGGACTTACACCTCTTAGGACTTACAAGTCTGCCTGGCATCAGACTCCTGTCGGGCTGCAGACCCTATGGACCGCACATAGTAAAGACCTGGAAACGGTGGTCAGCTAAGGAAGAGAATGTTATGAAATGCAGGCGAAATGGGTAATTGGAAAGATAGTGATGCAGCAGTTGGTGGAATGAGTTGTGGGAGAAACCAGAGAACCCAGAGATAACCTGCCCAGATGCCCCTTCGTCCGCCAAGCATACCGCATGCAGGTCACTGGGATCGAACCCAGTGATAGGTGATAGTCGAACGGTTTCAGCCACGGCGCCGCTCGTAAGTTTTACCTAGTAGTATTTAATCCCAAATGGCATCCTTTCACGCGTTTGCGCGGATATCTTTAGTTATACTGAAAGTAATGAAAGCCAACACTTGTATTTTAGATATAGATCTCGTTTAAGCGTACAATTTAGTACAAATATAGTTTTTATGCAGTTACCTATTTCCGAGACATTCCTACTTATTGGCTTGAATATTCCAATACTGATGCTTTTCTCAAAGGGGATGTCATTATTGTTTTCCCTCTCTTCTGATCATGTAAGGAGAATGGACTTTCAAAGCCACCAGATGGAGATAGTTCTTTAAAAAAACAACGAGGTGAATTTTTTATTTAGTGCCCATTTATAACTCATCTCTTTTAGTAAAATTCCACTTATAGCGTTTTGTTTATGCAGATGATAAAGTTGTGCCAAAGGAATGCAAAAATTATATATTAAAGATATTGTAAATTTTTGGAGAAGCTTTGTGGAGTCTCAGAATTGTAAAATCAAGCAAAATCAAGTTCATTTGCCAGCAGACGTGAAAAATCGAACAAACAACGAAGTAAAATCACTGTTGGGGGAGCATCTGTTGGAAAGACAGTTTAGATTCATTACATTCCCTCTGACAAATCTGTCCTGGACACAGGCTTAGAGTATGAATGGGGCTTAATCTGGTGAGGTAGTGGTCATGAATAACGCTGACCACATTGCCGTTGAGTCCAATCATTACCTCTACGTCTCATCGATTCTCAGGTATCCTCAGCAGGCCTTGTGCTTGAATGCCTGATCAGTATTCATTAATTCCTGTATTCAGATATTCTCCGAGATTCGGTACAGAACAGAATGACGTCACGACCATCCCTCCTTAATTGCGCCCCCTCCCCCTCTTGTGTTATCCCAGGGTATCAAAGAATCCCAATGGGGTGGAGTGCTTGATGAGAGCGGGACTGAATTGATGTGGTTATTGTGTCAAAAAACAAACGAGGAGAGCCTTCATTCAATTGAAATTTCCATAACTGAAGGGTGTGGGGTAGCTGAGCTTGTTGCTATGGAGATGTAAACGCCGTGTGTGTGTACAGTGGCGGATCATGCGTTCATTCGTGGCACTGGTGTAACTCACCGTTAGTAAACTGCTGCAAAGACCTTCAAATGAGAGAATGCGTGACTAAGAAAGTATGTTTCAATTTACGGACTGGCAGAATTATTAAAGAGACGACCGTAACACCTGCACCACCTGCACCCTCGTCCCCTTCTTGAACTTTCTCTCTTAATAGTCGCTTCTTCCTGGCGTGATAGTTATAAAATTGTCTTTTCCTTTTTTCTTAATTCATAATGAAGAAATTGGAATAGGATTATTGAAACATGAAAATGTATCCTTGAAAAAGCAGTATATTCAAACATTGAAATACCCAAAATACTGATGCATATCTTATTTGACGGTTTCTGATGTTTACATATAAGAATACAATACAGGCAAAAGTTAGTTTTCCCAGACAAAAGCTGCTGTGGTGTTCATTGTTATATAACAACTCTTCTTCTATCTACCTTTTTAACTCACATGTGCTAACCATACCACCAGTTGTTTATTTTTGCCTCGTACAGAAATAGTCAATATGTAGATCTAACTTTGCATAGTTGTTTATAGCTTTACGTTTTATTTAAAGTTTTCAGTCATTTTGTACTCTTTTGATAGTCTACACTTTTCACTCTGAGATATATTATTATTGTAGAAATAAAATAAATAAAAACTAAAATTAGGTCCTTGTCACTATAAAACGCTTTTAAAACATTTCTTAGGGAGAAAGCTAGAATAATTAAAATGTTATTGTATTCTGTTTGTTGGTCAAATAATTATACATACTTTTATTAATAATATGACAAAGTGGAAAGCTTTTTGATACTTGCTTACTGGAATTCACTCTGAAATACGAGAAGTAGATACACTACCGTGCCTGTACGTACACCACAAACAAGCCTAATTCATTTTGCAAACACAAAGAGAACATATCTTTCCCCATGTCACAACACTCTCTTCTGCATAATTTTCAATGCTCAACAGGAAGTAAAGATATGAAAATGTAGAAGTATTACTATCACATAATAGCACTTAGTGCCCGAATTACACATTTCACCTTTACATAGCCTGGGCGCCGGAGTAGCCCAGTGGTTTCGTTCACAGCTCTCGTGCTGAGGGTCCGTGCTTCGATTTGTAATTCTGGGGTGGCGATTTTAAGTCGCCCCTATACAAACTTTTACCTCTGACTAGCTCATATGAGCCCAACGTGGTTCATAATTCACGGTAAAAGCCGTAGTTCCTCTCATTCTGCCACCATCTCGTCACCCTACCATTGGGGTAACGGAATCCGTTCCCTGGGAGCCTCCACGTAAGAAATGGGTCCAGTCATCGCTTGATGGAATGAGGTTACCTTTAAGGTAGCACTGAAAAAACAAACAAAACTTAGTCGCATTAAAACTTAAGTGAACTATTTGAAATTCATTTTAGTACTTACATCCATTCACATTGACAGTGGTGAACTTTGTAACGCAACCCTCTTGGCCACAATGTATCCCTCCGCACTCTTGTGGCGAGAACTCCAGTTTACCTACAAGAAAGCAAAGCCAAAAAACGAAACTCGTCTTGAGAAAGCCACCAGCAAACTCCTGATGCTACAAAAAAACGTTGACTTAAACTGTGTCCCCTTGTACGATTGTTAGGACATTGGCATCTGAAAGAACCTCACTACAAAAGGAGAATTATTACTAGTCCCACGAATTTGTCAATCGTTTAATTTCAGTGTCAACAGCTCACACAATTAATCATTCATTTGCGTATTACTTTACCAGAGCGAACCATCACAGACTTCATTAAAAGGATTAGGATCAACATGATGCTAAATTTATGTGGAAGTACTAAGTTCCTGCAAGGCTCATCCCACCATAGTAATATTATATTTTAATGTAAATCATTTGAAACATTTTTTGATAAATAAAATATAACAGAAGGGTTTTTCTAGTAAATGTATTAGGTGAAAACTCGCCAAAATAATCTTCGTACTACTTTGGAAAATGTTTATATTTACTTAACTTTAATTTTTTAGCTATGCTGTGCGCGATAAGGTAGATCGTGAATTTTTCATCCATGGAATCAATCCAGAGACTTGGAGAATAGCTATATATACATGTATATACATATATACACATGCACCTCGCGAGATTCCTGAAACGAATTAATGTATAATATTAGTGTCGTTTTACTAAAAACCTCTTTACGTTCGGATAAATAAAGTGTACAAGTACTTTAGGGTGGTTGTTTTTCGATTACAAGTATTATTTCAGTCCTTAAGGACATTTCTACGAAAGGCAGTGTCTCAGCACATATTCAGCAAACAACCGTCTCCCCATATCAGCCAACAAAGGTGTGCCTGAAAGAAAGTAAGGCTAAACAAACATAATCCACTCTCATCGTATACATCCACAGGTTTCAAGGACAAGCACACAACGACGTTAAGAAATAACCTATAAGTGCTGTCTCTTATCAGTGGCGGCTAGTAACTGTAGTAGCTTGTGCGTGTTCTTTTTTTTTGGGGGGGGGGGTTATAAGTGTCCTTAAAAACGACAGCCCAAGGTCAGTAGATTTACTGCCATGTAAAAGAATTCCTGCGGGACGAAATTCTGGCGCACTGGTGATGCTGATGTAATCCTGGCAATTAGCAGCGTCGTTCAACAACAAAATAATTTAATTTGGTACACATTCTAAGTCGCCATAGTATTTATCTAATTACAAATTCGTGAAGCCATGCTTAACAAGATTGATTTTCTGGAATAAACACTAGTTGCAATCTTATCATTGCAGAGATTCTTTTACATGATTAGAGTTTAGGGACAAGAAGCCTTTTGAGATGGACTAAAGTAATATTTAACTTTTCAGTGATTCAGATTCTGGTCTATATCTAACACGTGGTTAACCTGTGTATTGGCCTGGCGTATGAGTAGATGGCACTACAAAGATGACATTTATTATTCACATGTAACATTTCAGGGGAGACTTTTTGGGAGAAGATTGTCAGAAAATAGCTTTTTAAGTTTCTTGTTCAGACCCCTTTGCTGGGTTTTCCTATTTAATTTGATAGAGGTAAGGTTTTTGCTCCACAAATTGGTACTAATTTTAAGTACGACAGCTTCTGTATGCCAAATGTAAAAAGGTTTCTTTCTACATATAAGCAATAACTGGTACTGAACATCAAAATATGCTTAGTATTCGCTGGAACTGGAGTTTTTCATGGTGAGAAAAATCACTGTCGTCACATTGGCTGAGTAGAATGTCGTGGGGTAATTTCCGCTTTAATCTTGTTGCCTGTTGGGTTTTTTGTTCCAATGTGATGTCTGATGTCAGAGACTTGAGGTAATTGTAGAAATATTTTACCAGTAGTCTGATGTATTGCTGTATGGAAGAATACCTAGCTCTTATGAACCCCATACTGCACAGCATATGCAATTAGGCCTTGGATAATGTTGAACATCCCAGCCCAAGCGTGAAGGTCTGTTGACTAACGGTTTAGTGATTCAAGCATCTACATCGCAAAAGCTTCAATCTTATATCTGAAATCAAATTCAAGGCAACATTTCAATTAATAAGATTTGTGCAAGAAAATTAAAATGTTTCCTGACAGATTTCATTATTAGTCTTCCCTTAAATATAGTCGAACATAAGCATTAACTTCAATTATTTATCCAAAATAGGCAGTAGAAAACATTTTAAAATGTTTATTATATTCATAGATTGTGGAGTATGTTTACTAACGTGTTGCTTTGGAAAGGCAAGCTATTTTACCTGTGCTTTTGTTTCATACTAGAGATTACCCTCAAGAAGATGCCAATTGTAGTCATTTAGCACAAGTACTGCAAAACATGAAGCAGCATACAGTCGTAATGATCAGTTTTTGTGACAAATGGTCTGTAAATAAAACAAAAAGTTGCAAACTACTAATCGATATCCTGGTACCCGAAGTGAGGTTCGCTCGTCCTAATTGCCTTATAACGGCGCAGCAAGCAAAGCGTGAGAGGAAACTGGAAACTAGGCACGCTAGAAAGCTTGTCCTCAGAGCTAGCTAACTTGAAGAAAATTTGATTTACGTGCAGTTAGAAGGTTGCGTAGTTGTTTATCTGGAAGTGCTGACGTCACATCCTCGTGTCTGGAAGCCTGCAGTATAATGAGAACACCGCCTGATGTAAATTAGTTCCTTCAGCATACGCCAGCAGCATTTCGGACAAGAAAGCGATAATGTCTTACATCCTGGCGTCGTGGAAAATCAGCTGATTAGTTTTCGTGTCAGGATGCGTCACTAAGCTTGAACAAACACCGGCTCTTTCATTGCTCGAGCTATTTCTGCTGCAAGATGACATGTTAGGATACGTGAGAGGAATTACAAGTTTTTGGTCCAACCAAAATCTCACAACAGCATTGTAAGTTCCCTCTGGAGTCAGGGGCATAACGAATGCGATACGGGTCCGCCTGCAAAAATAAGGCAATTGCTTTACTTTAATAAAAGTTTAATTTTAATAAAACCACATATTTGAAGTAAATATGATTGTACTAGAAAGAACCTAAATTAAAATATTGTGAAGTAATGACAGCGCCTAAGTTGTTGTACGGTTCAGAATGTTACACACTTCGTAAACATAAAGAAAGAAAAAATGAAACCGCAGAAATGAGATCCTAAGGCAGCGCTGTCCAACGTGGCGCCCATCATAAGCAAATTTTACTCTGGTGGTTTCTAATATTAATTAAAATTTTAAGACAAAGCCACTTGCTTCCGAATATCTTCCCAGTACACACCCATGAAGTATGTTTTCGTACACCTAAAGCTGTATTCATTACTTTCCTAACCAGTGCTTTCCCTTTTTACTCTCGTTATGCCACAAACACTAAGTTTGCTCCTTTGTAGCGATAGCGACGGAAGAGGGTCAGTGTATGAACCAAACATTCAGTTACGTGTTTTGTGTTGTGGTCGATTTGTCTGAATACCATATTGCTAACAGGCAAAGAACTTATAATAATTTTAACAGTGATTGGGAGGAGCAGTATTGTTTTGTGGAATTTACACAGTAAACACACGGATTTTCCTCTAAATTCCACAAACGTATTTAAAATATCTCTTAATACAATTGTTACTCATGTTTTAGAGTACCAGATCTGCCAATATAAATGAAGAGCACAATTTGAAAGGGCCGTAATTACCACATGGAGTGGGGCATATGAGAAATGTTAGCTAATGAATTTTGAAAAGTCAATAGACGCGAGCTACATTTTGAAAATGTGCCTATTAAATTCATAAAATAATTAGCTAATGTGTTCTTCCCTTAACGTACACAGGATGTTCCTATATTAAAGCCTCTTTTTCTCAAAACTACATTTCAGCATATTCCAAATGAAGGTCGCGCATTTTAATCATGAACATTTTAAGGTAAAAAAGCAATTTTCCACTTTTTGACAATTTTGACCAAAATTTCACTCCCAGTGTTCCTTAAGGCTTACTTTTATTTTACCGCATGTATAATTGTATTAACAAATACAAAACTGGTTGCATACTTTTATACTTTGCACTCAAAACTATAAAACTAATGCCATAATAATCGAGTGTCTAGGTCGTTTATAAAGCCAGTGTCGAGAATCAATGCTAAAAAATAATACCGGCATCCGGCAACGATTCAATAGTTTTTTTGTCAAACTTTTGCCTAAACACGTGTCATTGGCAATTTTCAAGTCTGATTTAATCTTCCATTCTGTTGTCTTTGTGAGCAGAAGATAAACTTGATCATTTATCACCTTTACTTTGCGTTAAGAACGACACGTGCAGTTTATAATTTTTTCACATCTTTTCTAGTCCATTTTTTCTGTAGCGCCTGTTGAATAGGCAACCATCGTTGTTACCGAGCACTCCGGATAATCCCCTTAGAGATAGACAACTTGTCCATCACTGTCATGTAGATGTATGTGCGTATCAAGGACGGGAAATATCGTTCCAGGCAAGGGGCGGGAACTACTTGGAACAAAATGTTATATTGTCTTCGAGAAGCTCTTGGGGGCTGTCACAAGCAAGACTGTAGGAAAAACATCTAGGTTTCTACCAAGGTTTTGATGGCACGTAAACTTAGGTATTATAAATACAGGTGATTCTTCAGCATATGTTTGTTTACATCTTTAGGTTTCAATATTACGTGCATATTTTAATTCTACTGTTATTTTGACGGGCAATTCAGAAGTACAACCACTCCTTAACAACAATTACTGAAAACTAACAAACACCACAGCTCCACTCGAGTTATTGTGTTAATTGCGGAGATCTCTGTTCTTCCATTCTCCGTCATCCCCCCTCTCTCTCTTCCCTGTGCAACGTATACGTTATGTCATATATGAAGGCCTGACCTTTCATAAAACCAGCCTTTGGAAATCCCAGCCTGGTAAGTAAAGCATTTAATTGGATACCTTTACCGCGATAGTTGGTTTACTAGTTGAGTTAGTATGTTAGAAACATACTCCTAAATGTTCATTTCTAAAGAAAACACTTAGTAGGTAACACGTGTTATGCTTTGGTTTTTGACAACGTAACCTATTATAGTCCCCATTCTTTGGAAAGGTAATTAAAATATAATGGAGCTTGCTCTCTAAGCGGGGCCACTCTCCTAAATGTTGCTCTTTGCCCAGGATTCCGTGTTCAATGCCAGCCCAAGGCAACAGTATCCTAATGTATGATAGCCTCATGTTACTAGATTTACTGGCATATAAAAGAACTAAGGGACAAAGTTCCGATATCGCGACACTGTACAAATGACATCAGTTAGTGTCGTTAAATGAATGTTGTTATTGTTGTTGTTACCTTTAGCACATGGTTATTGTGTTTAGCTTTCCTGGGACCAAAGCTGTCGATGCTTGAGGAAGCAGGTATGCAATAGTCAGTGTGATGGAGGACCCCGATGCGGATGACATGCGAAGGGTGGACAGAATGCGTACTGAAGGACGCACAGGCAACACTTGTCAATTCTCCACACGCCAAGTGCAGGTTGTTGTTCAAACACACAGCAAGGCTGTTGTCAAGGCAACGGACGGAGATTTGGGTGAAGCCGTTTCAATATTCAACACGCTCATCCCGACCCGCCATCTTGCTTCTGTTAAACCAACATTTCATCTTCCACGCCCACTGCTTGCCCTTAAAATGACATTTTACTGTTTGCAGATGCTTATGGGCTTAGGAATAACACAGTTCCTTATTCGGGCTGACAGGACGTGGCTCGTGCAAGCAAATCAAGGATCGATCACTGATTCAATCAACTACGCTGGTTCTTCCATCCTAAGTGTGGCAATTAATTTCTGTCAATAAAATCGTCCTCTTAATAGAGCACAAGCCCCCCCCCCCCCCTCACAGACAACATGCTTTGGTATTTAATTGTTTCAGAAAGCTGACCACCGCCTATTCTCGAGACAGTCTTATCCCGCCTATAATTCATGAACTATACAAAAAATAAAAATGCTAGGGAAGTAAACGGTGACAGAGACAAAGAATCCATATATTCAACATGACGGGTTTTTGCAGCAGTCAAGGTAAACTATTTCAATGACGTGTGTCTAATGATTTATAACAGATCCGGCTAATCTTGAGGGTACTAGTGCTGAATATGTAAATAAGCAGAAGTAGCGAAATGAATGTGCTCATAATTTAAGTAGTTGATACACAAAACTTTTGAATCGTAGTTCCTATGAAACCTGAACTTTTCATTTCATCAAAAGTGAATTATGGTTCAATTTGAATTTTCCGAAATTTCGAATCTTTTCTTGTTTATGTGGACTTACTTCAAAGGGTATTTGAGATAGTTGACATTTTGTATGTGCTGTTAAGAGTAAGTATAAATATCTTGTAGACTATTATTGTGAAATATAATTAAGAATATTTACTTTTACAGAAATTTAATCTTAACGTGGAAAACTTAACTAGTGGAAAAAGAAATTATATTAACAACGGTAACTATAGCGGGGTTAGTAGATGTAATTTAAAGATTATTGCAGCCAGAACAAATTGAAAACATTTTAAAACAGTTTTAGCTAAGAATTGTGTTCTCCAAGATGAGCATTTTTCCCAGAATCAATCTTTTGTCAATTAAAGAAAAGCTTTCACTCAAAAGTGTGAGTCATAGGTCAAAATATTCCTAATACACTCAGTTTAATGCACCATACTAGTCCTGAAATTCGGGCAAAGTTTCTTGCATACCAGCAGTTTAAATTGTGGGCAAATTGATTTCGTCATTCTCTTTCACACAACAATAAACAGCTGAGAAGCACATCTATAATTTGAGTAATAGTGTAGTTGACTGTTCAACATACGAGCGAGTACCTATTTATCTAACATTAGATATTTCCGGTCTTCAAGGCCCAATTCCAATGATACAAAAATCAATCAGGATTTACTCGCATATGTGCATTAACCAAATGTTCTCCACATTGATGCCTTGTTTATCGCTCTGGCGTCTTCTTTCATGTGCATGCACAGAGATCATGTTAGTAGGCAGAAGATACTGTCTTTAATTTCTCTCTCGTTTTTGAACGTCTCGCCAGAATCGGCATGCTGTCTCTCGAAGGTAGAAGCCCCCATGTTCTATAACGTTATCTACAACATTGTTGCGTCGACTGTACCTGCCTCCCCTGTGTTGTGTTCATGTGACAGATTGACCCCTCCCACTACCTATATAGTCCACACTCCGCAAACCTTTGTTCCCTGTATGAAGGTTTGATCCCTAAAATAATAATAATAATAATAATAATAATAATAATAATAATAATAATAATAATAATAATAATAATAATAATAATAATAATAATAATAATAATAATAATAATAATAATAATAATAATAATAATAATAATAATAATAATAATAATAATAATAATAATAATAATAATAATAATAATAATAATAATAATAATAATAATAAAAATAAAAATATGGAACATTCAAGCCTTTGTTTTATGAAGTTTGTACTTTTTTCAGAGTCTTTTGAGATAGTAGAAACCGTCTTCCCCTTCCACTATCTCAAAAGACTGAACAAAGCATAATCCCAAAGTGATGCTGACCGCAACCCTGGTCCATGAATCTGTCAGAATCATTTCGAAATTCGAGTCTCAACTTAGATCTCAATTTGTACCTATAGATGAACAACCAATCTGGTCTATGATTCTGACAGGTCGTGCAGTGCAGACAATCGTGCGGCACACATTTTAGTTGACTCACAGAAAGATATGTTTTGACCATAGTTGGCATTTGCTGAAAGAGCATATCAGTATGTGTTTACCTTAGCCACATATCATCTGAGTGGATTTGTGGTTTAGGTTTTATCGGCAAAGGAGCTGTCATTAATTTTTGCCCTTATCTCTGTTTCAGGTAAGACCTTGTTTGCAGTTCGTTGTGGCCGATTGGGTGAGTTTTAATAACTTTTCTCCCCTCTCCCTTTACACCCAGAGATAGCGGTATTGCTGGGCCATGCCGCTTGTCCCAGAAATGTTTGATGGATATAGTGCCGAGACTCTTTATTACACTGGCCGCACGTGAATATGTCACGCAAAACACGCCCTCAGCTAATGCAGTGGCAGTGGCGTAGCCTGACTAGCAGACTCCGGTATGTAACCCAACGAATATTGTAAAATTCGTTGAAATATGACCCAAACTAAACAGAATAGCCCTTGTAACCACGAAAATCAAATGCCTACTTTCCTAGAAAACATACAGCCGGTGCAAAATGAGAGAGTAAAGCTCTGTTGTTTTCCACTTCATTGTTATGTGTTCAACAGAGAGCTTATACTGATTATTCAATGAAAATTCTATTCTTGGAGTTATCCCGAACTTTATTAGTTGTTTTTGTCATACTATGTGATTACAACAATGGTTGTGTTTTATGTTTTACAAATGTTATTTAAATCTGCAGAACCGCTGGAGTTTCAAACTCACCTTTCTTTTGAGAAAAAACCAACAAAACATTTGTTTAAAGTATTACGACACAATCAGGACTCACTTTCATAAATTTTGATGTCGAAATACCTTATACAAATTTTTAATATTCGTCGTAATGGATCTGCTTAGTTACCTATTGCTTTTTAGAGAAATTTTAATGTTTTGGAAGTTCTTACGTTGACTTTTCGATCATACGACAGTTTATTTTGATTTTCGTTACAACAACGGCACGGAAACGCAGTTGTGTTTACGCTCTAACTCTGATTCGTGTTGTGAGTCATGGATGCAACACCCGCTCTTGCATACCTTCGCTCAGAATCCGCTCAGATCTTAACCTACATTTTGCTTTAATAGTAAGTAACCAAGTGTCCAAATCATGCTCAAATTTCCACAATTGAAGAGCACACATACAAGAAGCAAAACAAATCGCGAATTACTCCCCATTCACGACTTTAAATGCAATAATGTGAGCACGATTCTTAACATGAGATGTGGTCTAGCCCGGTACATACCTTGGGTCAGGCCCAGAGCATACTGCTTCAGAGTGACAGTATATATTTGGGAAAGCCTGATATTTAATGACATTAAAACGATTATGTACACAAAATTGTAATGAACACCAATTTGGCAATTAGTTTGAGGAAAATTACAGGTTATGTAATACATCTCCCACATCCATTGGCAGTGGGTTATATCGAGACTGTCATTGCGCTTGTTTGGCTTTTGAGTGTTTTTGTGCACGAAGTCGATCTTTTTATTTATTACTATAGAAATTCAAATAAATCAAAATTATATATGGAAATTAGATGTTGCTATTATTATTAATATATCTTTATTTCAAAACTTGCCCGCCTTTGACATATAAGAATTACTTTGGGGTAGAAAGTAAATAAAAAGATGGGAAGAGAAGAAAAATAGAAAATGTTTGTATCGCATGTTTACTCGCGCCGTGTATTCGTTCTGTTATGTTTGTTGATTTGTGTTCTATCCTGCCTCGTGTTTTCACCCTCTCTTGTTCGTTCGTTCGTTCGTTCATATGCAAGGGAATAATGCATGATTAGTTGCGATCATGCGCATTATCGCTGCGTAGCTAACTTCTTATTCGAAACAGGATCGCAACTATTGCATTATGTGAGTTTTTCAAATGCAAATAAAGCCACTTTTCCAATAATTGCTGATTTATAGGTATATATAAATAAGTATAAGGTACCAACATTGACCTACGAAATCCGGAACTCGTCTTTAACGGTACCGCGTAATGAAAATGGTAACTTTTCGGCACAGTTTACTAAGAAATTAATTTTCATATACATTCTTAAATTTTAATATCTGCTCATTACATCCCAATTACAGTTCTTTACATTTAAAATCGTCCTCCGTGGTCTAGCGGTAACATGCTAGTCTCTGGCTCTCGAAGTCGCGGGTTCTAGCTTGGCGGAGGGTGATGGATTTTTTTCGGGCGTAAAATTCTTAGCATGACTTCGTTTGGAAGGGGAATAAAATCGAAGGTTCCATGCCTTAGATTTTCAGCATGCAAAAGAACCTCAAATCTGATAAAGAGACCTCTGAGCAAATTAAGTGGTCTTTCACGTCCCATATAGAATGGAATGCTGAGAACCACTGTAGTTAAAGAGTTCCCATAAACAAACCTGAGTGTAATTTTTTTATATTCAAATATTACATTTTTTTTGTCCTTTTTAACTGTTGCTGAAAAATTATGTAATTTTTATATTTATGTAAGCTAATCTTAAAAACCTAAATCTAAAACTGCACTTGATATAAAGAAAAGGCAATTTACCTTTATTTTCATCCATCTTCTGCATACTGAAAGTTTGAAAGAAGACAAAAATTTCATAATGATGAGCATTTTAAAGTAGAAAAAATATAGAAAACCATAGCACCGGAAAATCACTTGTGCCAGTTCTGCGTGACATTTTTACATGTGTGCACGCCCATTTAAACGTCGCGTTTTGGGAATTTAAATGTCCAAAAGGGCAAAACAGCAATCTGTTCCTGATTCTATAATGTTGAATATTTCCTCTATGAACAATTTTAAAAAGTACATGTATTTCTGATGGCGTAAACAGTTTTACAAAATTGATGTCACATAAATTCCTTTAGAAATCCCCCACCTTTGACTGAAAGGGATAGAATTTAACATTAACACGGTTTTTCTAATGACTGCGAAACTACAGTGATGACGTCAGCGCTCAACTATCCTAAAGAACGCGCCATACTTTTTAAATAAATAATTTCCGCCTAATATCAGGTTTAAATATGGAAACTTAATACATGTTTGCTCAATTCCACTTCAGCATATGTTAGAGCAGGTGCAAGACTGTGCTTTACAATAGAGTTGATCATTTATTTAAGGAAAGGATAGAGAATGTAAATATTGGACAAAAGATTGACCGGAGAGGCGTTTCCCCTGTTTAGTTTGCAGTAAGTATTGCATGCTAATGGTTTGCCAACAGCTGTTTGTCTCTTTCTCAAGCAGAAAAACATTTGATATGCAAGACCTTGTGTAAATAATTCTTAGGTTGAGGAAAATCTGAAACGCCATCGTGTCTTTGGTCATGCTGGTGACTATGGCTCATATCGGTTTTACAAATACGCATCTAATGGAGTGTTTGTTTCAGTTAAGCCTATCTTCAACTTTTGTATCATTGCAAATAACCGAAAGGTAAGAAAGGTTACTTGCAGTAATTTGCATTATACGCCAGTACTAATACTCAAGGTAACGTATATATTAAATTGCTTTCTGATAACGAGTTCGAACGTTTGAAAGTGAAAAAGCAAGAAAACCCACTAGAATACATAGCCACATGTGTGGATCTGGAACGGACAAACTTCATTTATGAGGATTGGGCCTAACGGCTTGTTCCATCTTCAATATCTGATCTCTAGCTGCCGTAGTCTAGGCCTTCCAAGATGCCAGATTTTCGTTTTGCTGTATTCCTATCTTTGGTCTTCATCGTGAACTCAGTTATGCTGTTACTTTATATGCTTTTGGTAATTAAAGTATCCGCTGGCCGTATCACAAGCACTGTGCAGGGTTAATACGGTTGTAGGGCTGCCATATAACTGACCCCGGAAACTTTATGTGCTTCAAATGACCTAAACAGTTGAACATAAATAAATTACCTAAACACAGTCTTGTGTTATCTCATACATTTATTGCGCCTTTATAAACGCAGGATTTTTCCAGAAAAGTACGACAAAATAGTTGGGATGGGTTCCTAAGGAATGTATAGGGGAAAATACCAGAAAAACTGGATTAGGGATGTCCGCTTTAGAGAATGATAGTTTATCATGTCAAGACGAAAGCGATCAATACATGGTGCAAGGAGCGAGAATGGGTGTGATCGCATTATGATAATGATAATGATAATGCTGCTGCTGATGATGATAGTGATGATGACAATGACGATGATGAAATTCAAAAAATGAACTGCTGTTGTTCTACGTTGCTGCTGTTGTAGCCCTCGTCAGCAAATAACATTATGCCATTTTCTGATATAACGCCAGAATATTCTCTAAAGGGAGAAACAAGCAACCCCTCACTGAAGCTGTTGGGGTGGGTGATTAAGAAGCAGTCCTGTCACACCAGATTCTACCAAAAGTTGATACTCCCTTCAGAATTAATTTGATACTCGGATGTTTCACTGTAGACAGCAGGTAGAATTAAATTGAACGATCAAAATCGCTCTCCTTACTTGCACCACAGATGTCTTCCCTAGC
Source organism: Tenodera sinensis (assembly GCA_030765045.1). NCBI lineage: Eukaryota > Metazoa > Arthropoda > Insecta > Mantodea > Mantidae > Tenodera > Tenodera sinensis. Next base: position 386,158 of record JAUKNM010000143.1, read on the forward strand.
ATCTTATCACTTTTACAAAATGAATCAATATATTGGAGCTGAAAAATTGCTTTCTTGGTTCGGCTCGAATGTAGATAGTTGACTTAAAAATACTCCCATGTAAAACCTTTGATTTAGTTTTATTCACCAATTTCATGCCAAAAGTAGCAAGGAGAAAATTCTATCTCAGTGTTTGCTTTGAAAGTTAATACTGATAAAGCCAAAATGAAGGAAAGCTGAATAAAATAAAGTGACAAAAGTCAAAATTATAGCTTTATACTGCCAGGATTTACAACCTTAAAATTTTCATACTGCATGAGCTGCGAAGTAAGTTTGATCATAATTCACTCTGTGACATGCGATCAGTCTTGTGCACCAAAATTAAAACATACGAAAAATGTGTAATTGATAAGCTAATGCCTTTATTTAATCATGTTATTGTAGCTTTTGTTCTTAAATTACTGTTAACAGAAAGGTGGTATTAATATCAGACTTTTCAGATGTTCAACTGTAGAGTTATGCTTTGGACTTATCCCAATTCGACATTCTGAAGACGGAAGCCTAGTGTATTTTGGTCCGTATTCTATCGACATTTTGCTTCCTTGCGTCACCAGGTACTTCTCTTTGGACATGAATAGTTGAACATTCATATGCCTTTCCTGGTCGGACACGACATTTTGCATGAGAATGGCTCACGCCACTGTTTCTCTGAAGCAGAATTTGTAAGCTAAGCATGTGCGTTGAAGTTCGAGCAAAATCAGGATCAGTATTGTTGGATATTGGAATAAAAGCTTTTAGAACTGCTGTTTACAATCGGGCTTCAAACTGGTGACAGAGAACTAGTGTTCAGAGCTTAGCAAGTCCAGTAAGACAGTAGACCAAAACTATTGATGTTAATTTCGTTCCCCGACGTTCTCGTGCTACAGAACAAAAGGCGGAATCGCCCGGAGAGATCTCCTATGGAATTGATTAAGAAGGGGCAAGTTTCTTGCCGTATAATTACGAGCTCCTTGCACACGATGCAGTTACGTGAGAAATGTTCCATATCTACGACTGTCTTCCTTATCTTGTGGCTAGTAACACATCTCTTCTTCAGTTGCAGTTTCTCTTGTGTGCTGTTTTACCTTCTCTTTTTGACGCTGAAGAAATATAAGCTCTTTTCGTCTTCCTTTCTTACTAGGGAGAAGAGCCAAAATCGTTTGCACAATGCAAATTTGTGTGCTTCATTTTGGTTACGATGCTCCTAAATATACACACTACTAAATTTACAAGTATCATGCGCAGTAAGCATGTAAACAGAATGCACCAATGTCTGCAGCTGCATATTTTTGAGTTTTCAAGATAGTTTTTATCAGCCTTTTTGAGTTACAAAATTTTATACGAAGATAGCACTACCTTTCCTCTGACTTCTTTTTTTAAGCGTTCACGTAATTAATGTTGTTCCATGTCGTTGATAGAATATATGAAAATGTGCTATTTTCTGTTAACTAATTATTTATTGAAAGTCGTTTCTTCTGCTGGTTATTGAATTTGCAAAGCCGCATGACCACAAAAATCTCTGTCATCATATATTGCATCCATGAATAACAATATTTTTTCCTTTGATCAACTACTTTATAACGTATTTGTAACCCACGCGTTCTTAAGTAAACAACTTAAGTACAAGATTCTTTATGTAAATGACGCTTAACTACTGTCCAACTTTAAACAAGACCCAATATAATGTCCCGTCTTTTTTTTTTTTTTTTTTCCCCTATCTCATTTGTCCATGCTATTTCTCCACATTTCTTCCTTAGTGTTTCGTAGCATCTCGCATCGAGCTGTATGCTACTCCGATGTTCTAAAACATAGGGTAATAAACTAGTTCTGTCCAACTGCCAGCAACAACCACATACGTACTTCCTTGCCAGAAGACACAGGTTTGAGATTGAGCCTGTGGACCGTTGCGTACCAAGGTGGAAGGGCGAGCGGTGAGAAAGACTCTTGCATTGTCCCTCATAGCACCGGCACCAATCGCGCGTGAAATTCACCGCCAATGGGACAAAAACATCTCCAGAACAGACGACGACCACTAATGCGTGTCGTCAGTACTGGATGGACCTTTCTTGCCCGTTGTTCGTTGCCTTGAATTTCTGCTTTACTGGCCGTTTCCTTACTGATCATACTTTCAGGAAATGTCATCGACAGAAACCGTAAAGGAGTGGAAAGTTCTTGGAACTTCGTCGGAGGAAGAACAATTGACAGCAGTGCGGCTCAAGTTCTACACCAAAGGCCCCCAATCTGCTTTAGCTGATGCGCTCTTTGTAAACTCCAAGATTCCTCAGCCCCTAAACTTACTACAAATATTTTATCTCAAATATCGGTGAACAAGAGAGATTTTTTAATATTAACTAATTTTATTTAAAAATGAAATTTTAAGAATTTTGCTGAAAAAGAATGTGCGTTTAAGTATGCCTACTGAAATAATAATAATAATAATAATAATAATAATAATAATAATAATAATAATAATAATAATAATAATAATAATAATAATAATAATAATAATAATAATAATAATAATAATAATAATAATAATAATAATAATAATAATAATAATAATAATAATAATAATAATAATAATAATAATAATAATAATAATAATAATAATAATAATAATAATAATAATAATATGTTTATTGGAAACCAACATTTATCTAAAAAAGTTCTCGCGGATTGCTCTGTCAAAATTTTCATTATTGAGAAAAACTATCAGAATTTCCATGTTGTTGACCCATCCATCTGTCAAAAATGTGTTGAATGACAAGTAAATTGCCGGAAACAATACTCTTATTCATAAAAGATGAATTATCTACAATATCATGTAAGCATGGAACCAAATTCTCAATTTTCATTTTATTTAGGTAATATACACCTCACCATTGTCTTAAGACACTTAAAATATTTATGTTAATTTCTACTCTCAACAACAATAATTTGAAAAGCTTGGAACACTCAATATTCTGATCAGTTAACTTCTTTTTACATTATTACAAAATGTTACTGCACTACTAGATTGCTCATGGTGCAGTTGATACACATGTAATATATAAAATATCTACTGGAGCATATGGATGTATATTTCCTTCTGTTTTCGTTTTGGAGCTAAGTAAATCTGAATATAGCACGCAACAAAATAATTGAACTGTTTTACGCTCTCGGGGGGTTAAACCATTATCAGTTTTCTGCTTCCCAGTGCGAGGTATCGAACCCTTAACTCCTTGTTGGGTGATACATCATCCGCTGTAATGGGTTGCAGTATTTTTTCGGGGGAAAATGTTTTATTCGAGTCGCCAACACGTCTCCTTGACAGTTTGAAGCCATTCACAACGAGGACCATAAATCAATGCGGTCCTGACATCTAGCGGCGCATAGCGGCACTGCCTTCTGCATTTCACCGTAAAATTCAAGAGGAAAATAAACAAGGTTTTTACGTTGAAAGCTGTTTATCCGTTGCCAGTTTGTATAACAATTTAAGCTTTTTTTCCTCTCTCTCTCCTTTCTCTGCGTCGTATTTCAGGCGCCAGTGTTAGCGAGAACGGGTGAAACCAAGCATGGTGGCAATGGTGCGCTAGGTTGCGACTAGAGTTGAGTGCTTTTATTGAAGTCAAAGTTCATTAATATGAATCGATTTCAGCTATAGCAAATCAGAAGAGAAATTCAATTAACTTACATAGTCGGCGAACTGTATCTTCATCTTTATCACGCATATCATTCATTTATGAAGATAAATATTTCGTAATATCGGTTACTTGAAATTTTAGAATATGTATTTCATGCTAATCTATGACAGTCATTTTTTTATCTTACTGTGTCATCAAGGATTGTCGACGATTT